>PVIC010001036.1:74485-100838 GCA_004025085.1 Thryonomys swinderianus
CTCTCTCTCTCTCTCTCTCTCTCTCTCTCTCTCTCTCTCTCTCCATGGGATGGATCCTAGGGCCTTTGCACAAAGCTACATCCCCAGCGCTTTTTCAATTTTTCATTTTGAGATAGCATCTCACTAAGCTGCTATGTTGTCCAGTCTGGGTTTGAATTTTTGATCCGCTTGCCTTACCAATCCCATCCCAGTATTGGGAGTACAGGCATGCACTACTATGTCTGGCCACCATGCTGTTACATGCAGCCAAGTGCAATCCTGTGGAGTAAAATATTTGAAATATTTTATAATATAAATTGGATGTGTATCAATTATTTCACCCACTAGATTTACATTTATAGTATCCTGCCTTATTTAGTGATCAAATAAATGTACAAGTCATTTGTAGTTTCATTTTTTCTATTTGATCATTGAATTTATTTTTAGTGCATGGCATTGGGTGAGATTCAATATTTTTCACAAATAGCCAACTTTCTTCATAGTCATGTGTCAAGTAATGTACTATTACATATTATTTTCATATATTATAGAATAGACAATGCTTTTTCTTTAAAACTGAGTCCAAATGAAAATACGGAGTCAAAACACTCTTAAAGGTCTTTGTGCCTATTGCAATGGATTTGCAAAAGTTTTTTTTTTTCAAATTTATATTTCAATCAGCAGTGCATGAGATTTTCTTACTAAACTGTGCTAAAATTAAACAACATTACAGAAAACTTTTCATTAAGAGGAAAAAGATAAAAGTTGGTCAGGTTAGGCTCAAACTTGAAATCCTCTTGCCTCAGCATCTCAGATAATTTATATATTTTGATAGAAAATTAAGTTGCAAAATATTTGTATTTTCTTTTCTCTAAATTATCTATTCAAGTCCTTTCCCCATTTTTGCAAAAAGTGTTTCCATACTTTTCTTATGTGTTTGAACTCTAAGCAAGAATACTACTTTTTTTCTGTCTCTGGCAAGGATTTTCATTATCTTTCAAGCTAGCCTTTTCATTTTGTCACCAGCCACTTTGATTTTTTAGAAGGCAAAAAATTATGTTCATAGATATATCAATTATTTCACCCACTAGATTTACATTTATAGTATCCTGCCTTATTTAGTGATCAAATAAATGTACAAGTCATTTGTAGTTTCATTTTTTCTATTTGATTATTGAATTTATTTTTAGTGCATGGCATTGGGTGAGATTCAATATTTTTCACAAATAGCCAACTTTCTTCATAGTCATGTGTCAAGTAATGTACTATTACATATTATTTTCATATATTATAGAATAGACAATGCTTTATGTTAAGAGAATCCTTGTTTATTTTTCCCATCATGACATATATGATTTCAGATAAGTAGTTAGCAAACTATGACCCATGGACTAAGTCTGGCTCACTGCTTTTTTAAAAAAATTCTTTATTGGTACATTTTATATACAGCTCACTATCACACACAACACTGGGGAATTTGTACCAGTACATGACACAAGTTAGTTCTCATTTTTACCCATGTCCCTATCTACCCACAGCCTCCCACCCCTTATATACATGCTCTTTCATTTTCTTTCTGAATCATGTTTATTCTTTCCCCTCATTACGTTCCCACACCAAATTCCCTTTGTAACTGCTTTTTTTGTAAATCATTTTATTTAAATATGTCCATCTTAGTTGGTTGACATAGCATGTTTAAGTGCTCTTGTGTAACAGTGACAGCTGGCTAGTTCAAATAGAGCCTATATAGCCTGCACAGCTGAAAGTATTTCTCCCCTGGCATGCTGCCTCTTTACTCAACCTATGTTTCTGTCTTTGTTTGGTGATGAATATTTAGTCTCTTGAAGAAAACTCTGAAGATCTAGATTGACAGAGAGCCATGTATGGAAAAACTCAGGCTCTATTTGACAAAATGGAAGTCTCCTACTGGCCTCAGTGGAGTTTCCATGAAGAGGACAGAAGGACCAGTTGCAAGTACATAAACAAATATTACCACAAAGTTCCTTAACTCCAACTGATTTTCCTATAAATCCATCTGTCTCTTCTATAGAAGCCTGCTTGTTATTTCCTAGCAACCTTTTATACGCCCTTCTGAGGCAAGAAATTAGGGCATGGCCAGCTGGCTGGGCAAGTGGGTGGGACCTATCAATCATGAAAATGCAGGATACATACCCAGAAAACAGTTCCTAAGACCTGCACCTGGGATCAATCAGAAAGTGCTATCTCAATTTTTCTGGAGTGAAATCAAACAGGTTTTTGAAAAGATGACCTAGATCTGATGTTACCTTGAAGAATGGGGGTTATAGAAGGTGTTGACCAGTATTAACCGCATCTCCACTGTGACCTCTCTTTCTCAGTGACCTGCTGTAGTTCTGCAAAGTATACATCTTTCCTATTTTCAGTAAATGTAAAACCTTGCTACCTTGTGCATGTCTTGTCCAATTCTTTGTTCAGGAACAAGAACCTGGAAAGAATTCTGGAAAGAGCCCCTCAACCCAGAACTCAAGTAACACTCCCTTTTCTCTAATAAGTTATATGTCACTAATTGTAGCCACCCTTTTGGGTTACATATCACTAAACACTCCTACACGCACACTGCACGTAGCAATGAATTCTCTCTTTTCTCTTGGTGACCTGTCTTGTCAGTTTAAATTTGCAGCTCTCACACACTAAACATAAAGAGTGTAGAAAAAAAATTTTCTCTCCATAACAGTTATTTTTCCTGAGGACATGGTCTCACGAAGAACAAATAATGGTTAAATAATGGGAAAGTTGTTGGAGAGACTGTTCTGGAGGGAGACTTGTACAAACAGAGAGAAATAAGTGAAAAGAACATTTATGGCAAAAGAGTTGAAAAAGTTCACCAAGGCTGGATCCTGAATTTTACATGGCAAAGTTAAAAGGAGAGAGAGAGAGAGAGAGAGAGAGAGAGAGAGAGAGAGAGAGAGAGAGAGACAGAGACAGAGACAGAGACAGAGACAGAGAGACAGAGACAGAGAGAGACAGAGAGACAGAGAGACAGAGAGAGAGACAGAGATTTGGAGAAATAGGCTAGACCAAACTGTCCAGTATAGTAACCACAAGTCTACTCACCATCACTTGAAGAGCACTGAATCTGAATTAAGACATGTTGCAAATATAAAACTATATACAGAGTTCAAAATAAAGCAAGTCTTATTAATTAATTTAAAATATCCATTACATGCTGAAATGTAATAACCTGAACAGACTGGTTTAATTAAAATATATAATTACATTGAATCTGACTGTTTTTTCCCTAAACTCTTGTTAGTTGAAAAATTTTAGTTTCATATGTGGCTTCCATTATATTTCTATTGGATCTATTGCTCTACACCAGAAAAGGGCTGGAAAGGTATGCTAGTTCTTGTCTGAGAACACTGATGTATCAAGAAAATAACATTAATTGGTATGTGGTGACTATCAACAATTTTTCCCTATGTCCCAACAAATGCCTTGTGTGGAGCAGATAAGAGGTTGTCCTCTGTCCATAATAACCCAACTGTTTTTTGTTTTCTTTTGTTTGTTAGTTATTCCCAAGTACAATTCTAATACATAGTAAGAAAATTTGGGTTTCTTAAACATTTGCTACACTTCTTCCTCCATTTCATGAAGTTTAAGGTTCAATAATATCCCAAGACTCCAATACCATTTCTCCCACCTATAAAATACTTGGGAGATTGGAGAATTCCTTTAATTGAGAAATCTACCAGGTGGTTTTGCTTCTCAGTTACAAAATTTTGCTTTTCCAAGAAGTAGAAACAAAGGATTCACAGAGCTGCTCTCAGTGGGTGAAAATGCTGACTTTATTGTACAAAGGGACACATTGCCAGCTCTTAATGGCTCTTTAATGATCCGTCCAAGGATCAACATTCAAAGGACTGGATCTCAGAATGCCTCAGGGATGTTCCAGAAACTCAAGTTAGTACAAATAAAACCAAAAGAAATATTGAGAGTAACCCAAAGAAGCTTGCAGTGGGGAAACGGAGGATGAGAATTATTCCCATTTAGATAAAAGAGGGGAAGGGAGATTATTTACACATGAATGCATGTGTCCACTCATTGCTGATGACTTCTGTTTTCCATGAAAATTCTATTGTGAAGGAGTATCATAAAAAAGTATGATTCAAATGTCTTTGCTCATGACTCACCGTGGTAGTTTAAACGCACATACAGCTCTTATGAATTGATTGAAGGTTTTGGTCTCTTCTAAATATCTGACATGGTATCTGCGGGTGTTCTGGCAGTGGTGGTTTGTTTTTGGAGCCATGACTTGGAGGTTGGGGTGGCTGCACACTGACATGTGGTGCATGGTAATCTAAAGCAGGATTTCTCCATTTCTGTGCTATTTATGTTTGGGGCTGTTCTGTGCATTGTAGGATGCCAGCAACATCCCCAACCTCTACCCACTGGAAGCCAATAGCGTTGCCCACATTTCATCTGTGATGACCAAAAATGGTCTCCAGAGTTTCCCAAATGTTACCAGGGGGTAAAGCCATGCTCATCCTCCACTCAGTTGAGAACCACTTATATAATCATTCGAAATACAGTATTTACAGAAACATAGACTTTAAAGTATTGATGTGGGTTTCCCTAGTTTTTTCTTATCCTTTAGTGTTCTGATAAATATCTTTCTTTGTGTGTTTTAAAAGTCTTTCTAGCCAGGGATTTAGCTCAAGTGGTACTGCACCTACCATGGAAGCACAAGGGCCTGAGTTTGATCCCTGGTACCACACACACACACACACACACACACACACACACAAGTTGGACAATGATGGAGAAAATATTTCCCACTAAGCCATGACCTCAACAGACAAGCTGAGATTTCAGCTGTGCCTATAGTGACCACTTACTGGGGAGGGTATGTCACATGCTGACTTCCTCACATGGTGGTGGTGGTGGTGACACTTGCCTTCATTCTTAAATCATTCAGAAGAAATGGTGAAATGAAAGAGTCTTGTAACATCCTTGAATGAAGTAAGGTGCAAATAATGGTTTACCTCAATTTTTATAAAACAGCTTTATTTAAATGTACAGATAATATCTATTTAGTAGATATTTAGTAAGATTTAATAATGGGCCGGAGGATTAGCTCAGCGGTTCCGGCACCTGCCTCGCAAGCGCAAGGTCCTGAGTTCAATCCCCGGAAACCACATACAATGCTGGGTGTGGAGACTCACGCCCACCAACAATCAATACCACATACCACAGTGCCGGGCATGGTGGCTCACGCCTGTTATCCCAGCACTCGGGAGGCAGAGACAGGAGGATTGCTGAGTTTGAGGCTTGCCTGGGCTACATAGTGAGCTCAGAGCCAGCCTGAACTACAAAAGCGAGACCCTGTCTCAGGGAAAAAAAAAAAAAAAAGATTTAATAATATCTTTGGAATGTATATAGCCATTATGAATGTTATACTAAGCAATTTAGGAGGGGTAATGGAGCACCATTCTGTAGTAAGTGTACCGGCATCCTCCTTACTCTCATTTCACACCTACAAACACCTCCCCATAGCAGAGAGCCAGAATATGCCACCCTAAAACATCCCTCTTCAGCATAAATATGAGTTTGAGCTGAAGGCTCAAACAGCATCTGCAAAATGTTCTCAACATCTGAGAAACAGCAGATGCAAAAGAAAGAAAAGGAAAAGTTCACCCTTTGCCATATTCCCTTCTCTTTTTCTACATATGTGAAATCACTTTTATCATGAGAGATGGCACTGACTTAAATCTGCATAAATAAACTTTCCTGTCTTTCCCTGCTTTTCCTGGTTTACTTACTTTCCCACAAGGTACTGCTCTAACAGTCCCAGAACCCTCTGCTTTGTCTTGTCACATCCTTACAATTTCAGTCATTTGGTCAAAATGGTAGGCGAGCTCTGGCTCTAGTAACTGTTTGGGGATTTCACTTCTTTTCTGTGAGGGTCCCAACATATGTATAAAATAAATCCCTTTTCCCCGGTTACTTTTGCCTCAAGTTAATTCTGCAAGGTTCCAGTTGATGACCCTAACAGATTGGAGGAAGAAGATTTCTTTCCACCTCAACAAGATACGGCACATGAGTGAAGCATTCCAAGGAAAGGTACAAAAGATCAATTTGACAGGAGTGTTGCAGTTATGCAAATAAGTTACACACATCCCTTTTCTACCAGGTGGCTTTGCTAGTTTGAAGCGTGAATTAATAAATACATCCCTGAGCAACCTTTCTTTTATCCCTAACAAAGAGGTGGTATTTTGAGAAACAGCTTTATTACCAACTGATGGCTACACCTTGGAATTTGTGACCTTTGCTTGGAAATTTGGTCCCTGGACTCATCACTTCTTTCTGCAGTTCTGTTCTGATCACAGCGGCTCCTTTCCCCTTTCTGCAGTTATCTGAGTCTGCCCCTTCTTCCTGGAGAACCGAGTCACACTTCTTGTTAGTATGATCCTCAATCTTTGTGAGGCAAGATAAGCTTCTGGACATAACAGTGTCCATAATTTTAGTCAGATGATCACAAACATTATCTTCATAACATGTTAAAGAATAGCCCAGATTCTTTCATAGTGTGCACTGCTTGGATAGACACTTGTATTTACATTAAGGAAGGTAGTTAACTTGTTACTATGATAAAGTTTTACTGTAATGAAGCTTAAAAGCAAAGATATTAGGGTGGGTAGGGGAATGGGAACAACTGAGAATTGAGTCGTGTCATGTACTGGTACAAATTCTCAGTGTTGATTGTCTTCATAATGTGCATATGAAATGTACCAATCAAATCAAATTTTAAAAATATATTCTATGATGTAAGTGAAAATTGTTATAATTTCTTCATATTTAATATATTTTACATCTCCTGGACCATGAAAAATATGTGCATAGAAAATGGGGAAAAAGAAATTTGCAAAGAGTTTTTTACATTACCACAGCATGATTTCAAGTAATAGATTAAGAAGCATGGTCATATAGAATAAGAGGGCCAGAAAGAGGGTACCTTCTTTCAGACATCTTAGAAAAAGAGCAGAATTTGCCTTGACTGCATATAATTAAAGGAGAATCAATATTTACAATCATATGATTGGGAAAAGGCCACTGCTACTCTGTGTGAAGTCTACAAAGTGTTTTCTCTTTTTCTGATAACATAAGTGGGTAAAATGAATGTGTAGACTGTATAGTGTTTTTTTAATACCATCTACTACTTTCTCTGAAATTATGAGGACAAAAGTCATTTCTTTAGATAACTAAAAAGTGGCTTGTAAGCTTGGACATAAGCAATTGAGAACGCACTGCTGGAAAGCTCCTTTTTGTAAAACATAAAATCCAGGGCAGGCAAAACATCAAGCTGGAAAAAGAAATTAATGTAACCTCACAGGCAAGAGGAAAAGCAAACACTCATTCTAAAGCAGCCACTGTTGATGCAAGCAAAGGTTAGAGCAACAGGGCTATTTTCTAACAAAGTGTGAATCCCATTAGTGATGAAGTGTTATTCCCTCCTTAGACCTTTACATCTCAGCTAGAACAGACTTAGGATTTTACTTCCATTTACAACTTAAGGCTGGTAAACAAGACCCGTGGAAATGTGCAAAAATAGTGAAGCTATTCAAAAGGCATCTTAGTCTTTGTATAAGATTTTGACATATACACAAAAGACAGTGACCAAAGTCTGCCAAACACAGCTTAGCGATACAGAATAGGGAACTGGTTTTTCCTAGTTTCCCAGGTTTCTTTGATATGTCCATTGTTTATTCCCAAACACACAGGGATGCTGTTGTATGACTGGTAAATTAGAAGTGGAGAACTTTGGTAAACTTCTTTGGGAAGCACAGAATGTAAAGTTTGTTCCATTTAAAGAAGAGGGAAGTAGAGGAAAGGCAGCAGCAGTTAAAAAAAAGAAACATCTGGAAGTTATCAATGATTTACTTATTTGTATGCCCAATACCAAGGTGATATCCTAACTTTAATATTATAGTTCCATGGACATGGCTTGTTTATTACAGCAGTTCAACTTCAAGGATCTGTAATCCAAAAGTTTGCATTTGTTTTCCTTTGCATCAAGGTCTGTCAAGTATATCTCCTTAGTCATACTGTATCATTCAGCAAAACCAAATGAAATCACAAAATGAAGTTACCCAATCTCATAAAGAAAAATCCAATGTAAGAAAAGCTCAGACCTTGGCAAAGATTTTCAACATGGTTGCAATCAAGTCATTTTCCAATTGTATAAATAAATAAAATTGACCACATGAAATATTCTGCCAGAAGTACATAGTGCTAGGATTTTTTTTAATCAAAGGTATAGTAAAACTAAGCATTCAAATTCAAAGTTATTCAACTTGGGTTTTTGCATGGAATGTGTGCATGCAGTGAACATGTAAGATAACTATACCACTTTGCATTTAACACAAAGAGCATTTCTATCTCAAGGAAAAGCTTTCAGATTCCCAACTGCACAGAGTACACCAGCTTGCCAAGAAGGAGGAAATAAAAAAATCCACTGGAAATGACATTGGTTGTTCACATTAGCATTGAAGATGACTGTGGTTTAGAAATTTCCCCTTTTTTAATTACAACAAGTAAACTATTTTGACAATTCTCTTTGGGCAGCTCAATTTTCATCCCAGCTTACTGGCCTGAAAATAAAGCTGTCAAGAGTCCTATGTTGAAATTATTTTCTCTGAGAAGAATGTTTATTATAGTATGTCTTCAAAGATTGTGGCAAATCTGTTCAGAAAGATAGGTCTTCAAATTGAGTTTGATGAATACTTTTATTATACAGAGAAAGGCCAGATGAAGAGTACTTTTTATTAATTTAAGTCACATGGACAAAAGATACTTTAATTATCTTATTTATTTCCTTTAAGTGTACAAGATGATCTGCAGCCATGAGCCAGTTGCCTGACTACCACTGTGTTTTCTTGAAAACTAACTCAGGTTTACATCAGCACAATTTTTTTTCCCATCATTTAATTACCAGTGACTTTACATGATAGTTATGAGAAATTCTACTGGACAGATCACTGTCTTCTGCAATCGATCAATGTTATAGACCAAATGTATGTGTATGGCTCCTTTAAATTCAAATGTGAAAGTCTCAGCCCTCACGTGCTTGTACTTGGAGCATAGTGATAGTGAACCTTTCAGAGACTGAGTGCCCAAACTGTAAGCCCAAAGCCACAGTGTCAACATTGCAATTAAAACTGATATTGAAGGTATAATTTAGAAAAAGTGGTTGTTATCCAGTGCTCTGTTACTGGGCCAGCTCAGCCACTGCAGCACTCGTGTTGTAGGTTTGCTGCTACTGCGCTAGTGTAAGTAGTTAAGGCTAAATAAGAATTTAAGGGTAGGTTTGGGTTTCTCATCGGGTAGCTTTAGTGTCCTTATATAAAATGTACCAATAAATAATTCATTTTTTAAAAAAAAAAAGACACAAAAGAACTTGTTCTTGAATTAGGAGTCTATGCAAGAGGAAATGTTCTGTGAGGCTGTAGCAGGCCAGGAAAGGGGAAACTGAATTGGTTGGTATCTCACTCTCAGACTTCTCAGCTTCCTAAACAGATAAATTTCTGCTGTTCAAGCCATACAGTCTGTGGTGTTTTGTTATAGGGGGCCTGAGCTGGCTAATACAATAGAGCCTGAGCAATCTAACAACTTACAGAGACTCTGTCTCAAACTAAAAAATTAAAAATAGGGCTGGGGATGCAGCTCTGTGCAAAGGCTCTGGCTTCAAATCCCCAGTTTTGAAGAAAAAAAAAAAACAATACATAATAACTAATTGCCAATTCTGTTTTATCTCCAAGTTCTGATTAACACGAATGAGATTTACTCTAATACAAATCACTAGAACAAACATTGCCAAAACATCTCTTGGACAGTTGCTATCATATCCTTTTTCTGATAGACTAGTTATTACCTACTCATCAAAACCCAAGCCATATAATGTTAGTTTCTGAGGAAATGATGCTAATGACTTACTTTAAGCTTATTCCATAAGAAAATACTTAGTTCAATCCCTTTCTTCATCTAGCACCTAGTCCTCTAGGCACAGGAAGCTTTCAGTCATCTCATGGTTTGAAGTGGTTATAAAATCTTTCTTGCTTATACTTTAGTTCTACTTAGTTGTGACATTTTAAAGGTGCATTTAGTGTTAAGCCTCACTTATTATGTCATTAGCAAGTCAAAGTTTTTCTAGGAAACTTTTTTTCTAAAGAAAAATACAGTTCAATGAGAGCCCAGGGACTAATGTGTTGCCATCGTGTGGTGTGGTGGTTAGTAAGGCGTCAAAGGAAATGGCCATATTCAAAGTGGCCTCCCACCCCTCCGATCACCAGTAGCTCTGCCTCCTTATCCTTTATGAGCCCCCAGACTCTACTAAATGCTGTTGTAATTTGCTTTTTTGAACCTAGCAAAGCTCCACCAAGGTAACATAGCATGTGAAATACCAGCAAAAGTCCCACCAGAATCCAAATGCCATTGCACTGAGAAACATTGAAAAATGAGTTGACAAACATTCAGTTCTAAGAATGAGACAAAGGAAGACAAAATGAGAAAGATTAGAATTATCTAGCTTCTCTCCCTTATGATTTTATTTTATTTTTATTCTTAAAACACTGTTACATTTAATTTGCTAGATCTTGTTAACCATTAGATGGCTTTTGGATAAACTTTAATAAGAAATTTGAGACTTTATTAAATCTCTTTGTTATTAGGAAGTCAATTTAAGTTTTATGGTACACTGAGGTCACATTTTTGCATTTTAAACTTAAAATGACTATGAAAACTGTATCTACATTAGTAAACTCGACTTTTCCCAGTATGCCTGCTAGCATAGAGCAGAAAGACTGCTCTGAGAAATCCACAATACTTTTGCTGAGAGCTCTGGGTCAGGTACTGTTACAAAAGGAATGAAATGCCTCGTGTGATTGTAAGAAGCTTAACATGTAGTAGATAAAATGTGAAAAACACAATACTTTGTATGAATAAAGGGGTTCCTCCTTCCTGATAAATCTAATATTTACTATTTTAATTTTTAAAAAATGTTTATCTTTATTGGTACATTGTATATACACATCATATCATGACCACATTTGATACTGGGAATTTGTACCAGTATATGACACAATTTAATTCTCATTTTTGCCATTCCCCTACCCACCCCAAAACCTCTCACTCCCTAAATACATAAGTTTTGTTTCCTTTTTTTTATTACCACCACATCCTTACCCCTCATTATTCACCCCTCTACCACATTTCCCTTTGAATATTTTCTATTTCACAATATCCATCATACATTCTAGAACTCATTAACATCTTCAGTTTCTCATACCAGAGAACAGACACGATATTTACACATCTGTGACCTATTTATTTCACTTATGAGTACATCCTGAAGGTACATCCATTTGAGTAACTATTTTGATTTTTAAGGGATGATATAATGCATGTGCAGGAGTTTTGCAACCTACTGAATGTGTTGGCCAGAATATACTGTATATTTAATGAAAACTCTTGAAATTGGAATATTGCTACTTTATTCACTAGACATTGCCAATACCGAAAATAGATTTGTAAAGTCAAATGGGATGATGTTCACACCTCTGATTTCATGGAAGGAAGGAAGTTGCGTGAGTTTTATGAAGAAGTCAATGTACTGAGGTAAAGAGAGTCTGGGCTTCCATGTATTGTGATTTCCACACTGCTTGTGAATCACAGTAGCTCTGTGATCTTAAATAGGTTGCTCAACATCTTTAAAAGCCAATTTCTTCTTTGTTTCAAAAGTTCTACTCCACAGATGTTGTTAAGTCGTAAATAAGATTATATTCATCCTTAATTCTGTACCTTGCACATGATAAAACTCAGGAAACATTGCTTCCTTCCTTCCTAGTAAAATGAAAATTTAATATTCACTGAGAGCCTCTCAGCTATTGTGTTTAACATTGTACATGCTTCATCTCATTTAATCTCTGTGATAATTGGTACTACTTATAATCCCCAACTTGCAGATAAAGAAATGAAGATCTAGAAAGGTAGAGCTGGTTACTGAAGAATGCATTCCTAGTGAGCTACAAAGCTGAAGTCCCAGCTCCAAATCTTGTCTTACTCATTGCCTGAGTATGGCTCCATTGATCTGTTTGCTGATTAGGACCAGCTCAGTCCATTTCTTTTCTTTTGCACTTTGGGGGAGGGAACCCCAGGCCTCGCACAAACTAGGTAAGTGCCCTACCATTGAACTATATTCCCAGGCTTTACTTCATTTATTCATTGAACAAATGTCATTGATTACTCACCATCTATCAAGCATGGCTAATTGTTCACTACATGATAATCACTAAAGTAAACATGCCTCTCCAGTCTCTGGAGCTCACAATCAAATGTAGGTTTTCTCAACTTCAATGTCATGGGCATTTGAAGGTGGACAACTTTTGATAGTAGAGGACTGTCTTATGTATGATATTTAGCTTCCACTTGGGCTTCCACTTACAGATTTCAGTACCACCCTCTACTGCTAAAGTTGTAACAATTGAAAGTATCTCAAGACATCATCAACTGTCTGGGGCAGGGTGTGTGTGAAATGAAAACTATTCTGCAGAACTAATAGTCACAGGCTTAAGAAGTTAGGAAACTCTGCTTGGGGTCCTTCCTAGAGAGCCAGTTTCTTCCTAAAATAAAAGTAATAATAACCAAATGAAATAATTTAGAGCCAGACATGTAGTTGCCACCTTATAAAAATGTTTCACACTGTTCTATTGCAAGCTTTCTTGGTGGAACTATCTCTAGTTTGGGAAAAAAGTCAGGCAATTTTCCTGGGTTACAAGGACAGAAGTTCATGATGTAGTTGCTGTTAAGTATGGTTCTATACTTAGGAAGTGAGGAAAACACTGAATTTGGGGAACTAGAATCAGGCGTTTCCAGCTTCAGTATTTCCAGGCTTAGCACAGTATTTTCAGGTTGCTAGTGGTATCATTAGTCCTGGCCGGTCATCAACTACAAAAATTTGCAAAGGGGATTTATTTCTTGTTCACTAGACAGCCCATATAGGTGATCCTTGTTTTTCAGGTCTTCTGAGAGGGCTCCATTCTACATAGAGACTCAGGAACCCAGATTTCAATAGTGTCCTCCCTGATAGGTACTCTGGGATTCTGCCTTCACCACAGAAAAGCAGAAGAGAGCATTTGCAGATTGTAGTGAAATCTCTAGAAACCATGGCTGGGATTCTGATGTTCCATGAGGAAGAACTCACAGTCCCATGGCTGCCAATAAATAAAAGAGAAACTGGAGAATGAAGCCCAGCTGCATGTCTAGAAGGGGATGGAGAACTATTTGATGACTGTCTAGACATACTTTACCAAAGTCATTCATATCATTTTCATTGCCCAAGAGCTACATGTTGTCTAATTTTGCAACCTATAACAATAAGGATATTACATGCTTCAGAAAGATCGTATGCACACTAATGAAAGATGTACAAGTTTCATTTTTCTTAGACTTTGTGCTGTATATGTATCTGCTATCTGGCAGGTAACACACTATGCTTATTTATAATCCCATTATAAGTAGACACATTCTTAATCCATGGCAGACATCATGATGTGGTCGGCTCATTATCATTTGTTAAGCAAAGGAGAATGTACTTTGCAATTCAGAGTTCATGTTCCCTAGTGATGGTGTAATATTTTCTTTTGCTCTCAATGTGTGAATTATTAAAAATAAGCTAGCTACAATGTCATAGTTTTTGATTATATCAAAAATGAAGGCAGAGACAGGACTGCTTCCAATCTGTGAAGTTATATAGTATTTAATATTCCCTCTGGGAAATTAATATGGTTTTGGAGAGATTATTTATATACCACTAGTCAAGTGTGGTTTAAATAAATGCACCATGTTGCCAGAGCTATGTGAATGAATCTTTCAATGTCAAGACCTTGCTATTGAATAAAGAGATATAATCATAAATCAGCTAACAGGAAAATGGTTAGTGGAAATTATCTAGTCATTTTCCTGAAATACATGAATAAATTATGTTGTGTTTTTCTAGTATTTATGTAAGTCATAAAAATCAATGCCTGGATATTGTGTGCCAGAAATTTAACATTTATTAGTTATAGAGAATGTATATTCTGTGAAACTAATTTTATTATGGGACAATAAAATGTGTGAGCTGGTGACTCAGGCACATGTAAATAGCTCATGTTTTTTTTTTTTTAAAGAACCAGTTTAGTAAAAGCCAATTAACAGAATGGTAACAATATAACTTCTGCTCTTAAGCGATTAGGGTGCACTCCTCATAATTTTGGTTGAGCTTCAGTTCTTCCAAGGTGGATAGAGGTTTGGAGCACAGGAAGATGGTTAGCAGGCCTCAAAGAAGGCAAATGAGTGAAGTCCAGGGTCTCCAAACAAAGCCACACACTGGCTACTTTCTTCTCCTGCCACCTAACTGAAATGCTGACTCATTAGAGAGCAAACAGAAATTCTGGGAGGGGCAAGACAATAATTTGTCTGACTAGGATGCCTCTTCCAAGGCAGCCCTGAGAGCACTCGGCACTAAGGACCTAAAGCTGCACCTTGAACAGGCCAACACTGCTGTCTACACGTCCATTTAGCTAGTTTTCAAAGACAATGGGAATGTCCCATTTTGAGCAAGTAGAACATGGATGTAGGAGATAAATTCATTCATCAATATAAGGTTTACAAAAAGAATCCTCTCTTCACCTCCACATTCACTATAAAACATATTTAACTATTATGTTTCCCCTGAAGCCAGTTAAAAGCACTTGAGTTTTAAAAATATCTTCACATATTTTGGGAAATTAGATGATATTGCCAATATTTGGCCATTTTAACAGGCAAAATGGCAGTTTTTTTAAGGTTTAATTTTAATAAGTAGCTTTTTAGGAATATCTTTTGTGTAAAGTAAGATAAATTCTGTGGAGAGAACTTCCAGTAAAACTCATGGCAAAGAACTTTGCTGAAGTAAAATTCAAGGATATTATTTCCAGGTAGTTCAAAATCTCCAATATTCTCATTTTCAATCCTCTTTGGCATGAGAAGTTTGAAATTTTTGACCTGGAAGCTAACATTGCCCAACAATTGAGTAAATGATTATGTCAATAAACTGCAGTGATATCCAAACAGGTAGGTCAGTTATTGGCCTCATACAAGAAAAAAGAATCATGAGCTGATGCTATCTTTCTTTTTCTACTGTGAAAAGTATCATGTGTGCAATGACCTGTGTGGTTGATATCATATTACTCTGGGTCTTTTAATACCTGGGAGAGATGGAACAACAGGCTTTCAGCAAGTTAGGTGAGTTTTGCCCTTTGTGGCTCAATTGTCAAAGAAAAAATTTGGTGACTGGACAAGTTTCTAGAAATGGCTGAAAATTATTTGAATGAAAGCAGCCAGAGGGAGTTAGCAAATTCTGACCACCACCATAGTTGTCACCCGCTGAAATTTAAACTCCAGTCCAAATTTGTACAAGTGGATTCATTTACATGGTACAGAATTCACATGCTATTTATTAACTATTACTGGGTCCTTTCTTCTGAACCTTGTGCAGTTTTGGATGGCATGACATTTTGGAAGCTGAAATTCCCTTGTGACAGGTTATAAGAGCCAGTCAAAACTTTCTTATTTTGTTCTAACTCTGTATACCCAGCTTCAGTGGCAAAGATGATTTTGATTCAGTAGACAAACTTCAGGAAAGGAAGTGGAAAAGCCAGAAAGTCTGGAGAAAGTTGGAGGAGGGAGTATGTGAAGAATGTGGGGAAAGAAAAAGGCAGCAGATTTTTTTAAAGGACTATTCACTTCTAAATGAGACAGCTCAATTTAACTGCCCCAAATTTATGAGTCTAACCATTAGGGAAGAGTATGTGTTTGGAGTCCTCTGGGGAAAGAAGCTACCTGGCGGCCCCACATCCACAGCCAATTGTTATTACAGGTGTGGGAACATGTTGCTGGCAATGAGAGAATTCCTAGGCCAGGAAATGTAGACGAAGGTCAGTTTGTTGATGTGCAGCTCAGGAGGCAGCTGAAGCCTTTTGCTAATAATGGGTTTAGAGAGCTACTGCAGACACTATATTCCGCTCTGTAGTGTAGAAGAGTGCAAGGGTCCATTATTTCTGTCTTTACGTAAATACACGGCCTATTTTATTACCCACTGACTGTATATTGCCCAGAATTTACAGTAGAATAAGAAGCATCCAATGTTTTTTCCTTTTCCCAGAGTGAAAAGATTATATTATGTCATAACAATTCATGAATTATATAAATTTTATTGTCACATAATTAATGTTACATAAATTATTAAGTACCTTAGTTATTGGCAGTAGTCATATCCTTGCAAGGAATACCTCTGAATAATGAAGTAGCACAGCTCACAAATGTGTAATTCTGGAACGGCCTCTGAGGAAAGGCTGTTACTGTATGAACCAGTTAGTGACCAGGATAAGCAGATAAGATGGACACTCACTGACTTAATGTTAACGTACATTTTTTGCCTTTAAAACTGAAATCATCCATAATCTGTACACCTTCAACCTTCTGATTTTTGAAAAAGAGCCCAAAAGCATACACTGGCAAAAAGACTGTGTCTTTAACAAATGTTGCCAGGGAAACTGGCTATCTACATGCAGAAGAAACAATCTAGACCTGTATCCCTCATGCTGTACTAAAAAAAAAAAAAAAAAAAAAAAATGGATCAAGACCTAAAGTCAGAAAGATTGAATCCACTGGAAGAAAAAATAAATAAAACTCTTGAAGGTATAAGCATAGGCAAAGACCTTCTGAAGTGAACCCTAATTACACAAAAATTAATACTAAGAATTAACCAATGGAAGTATATCAAATTAAAAAACACAGCAGGGCGAGTCATTGTACTCCCAGGTCTTGGGAGGTGGAGGCAGCATATTGAGTTCAAGTCCAGCCTGAAATATATAATGAGACCCTGTCTCAGCCCCCCAGAACCAATGTTCTAAAGCACAGCAGAAGAAACAATCACTAAAGAGACAATCTACAAAGTGGGAAAAATTTTTGCCAGGTACTCCTTAGACAGATAACTAATATTTAGGATATATGAAGAACCAAAAACTAGACTCCTCAAAATAAAAGACCCAGTTAAAACATGCATAAACTGAAATAGACAGATACTTCTCAAAAGAATTACAAATGGCCAACAAGTTATATGAAAAATGTTCAGCATTTTTGGCTACTAGAGAAATCCAAAGCAAAACAACACTAAAATTCTATCTTACTTTGATAAAACTATCATCCAGGACTCAAAATCCATCAAAAGCTGGTAACATTGGGAGTGCAAGCAGCCCTTCTAAATGGATTGTGGGCAAATAAACTTGTACAAATACTAAGGAAACACTATGAAGATTCCTCAAAAAAATAGAAATCCCATTTAACCCAGCTATACTTCTCCTGAGTAGATTCCTGAAACAGTTAAAGTCACTCTATTATAAGTGATACATGCATACCCATGTTTAAAATGGCACAATTCACAATACTGGTAGCTAAATTATGAAACCTGCCTCTAGGCTCACCATTGGATGACTATATAAAGAAAATGTGGGGTGTGTGTGTGTGTGTGTGTGTGTGTGTATGCTAAATGAAATAAATCAGACACAAATATTGCTTAATTTGTCTTGTATGAGAAAGAAAATATAAATAAAGAGTAAAATACAACAGAGATAGTAGGAAGCATGAAGGTAGATATTGTGGAGAAGGGAAGGGGACCTGGGAAAGAGGGGAGAGGAGAAGAGGGAATAAAGCTTAATAAAGATGTGATATGTATATATACTAATTCACCAAGATAATTATAATTACTATACATGCTATATGCTAAAATGAAAAAATTAAAGTTATTCATGTTCAGTTTTGAAGTATTAGAGAACCCAGGGAAGTGAATCTAAGTAATCTTTGCCCTAGCCTGCCTTTCAGAATCAACTACTGACACCAATTTAATGTGGAGGCTTACAGAATTTTTCCAACATATATGTTGGAATCAATCTATATATACCACTCTATAATCTGCCTCTTTTATACTATCACTTTCAACAACTAAGAATATCCTATTTTATAGGTGTGTCATACACGGTTTTAAACAATACACATTTATTGATCATTTACAATTCTTTCACTTTACTATATATTGTTATCCACTTCATTCTATACTCACATGAGCAGAGTTATCCAGTTATGTGCCTAGGACACATTACTAGAAGCAGGATCCATTTAGTTACAAGATATGATACAGTTTTGAGTGCAGGAGGTAAAATTACTTAAAACTTGTACATAGGATCTGGTGGTGTGTACCTGTAATCTCACTATTCTGAGGAGAAGTGCAAGTTTGAGGCCAACTTGGGCAATTTAGCAAGACGCAATCTCAAAATAAAATTTAAAATGCACTGGGGATGTAGCTCAGTGCTTCCTAGATTCAATACGAAATACTGAAACAATGAAATGTACTCATCTGTAATCCCATCAGTCTCATAGAATTTGCATTTCTGTATAAGAGTTCTCAGCCATGCCATTCCTTACTTTGAAGGAAAACAAGATTTATTTCTCAACTAACTTCCTTTTTTCTTCCTTTCCTCCTTCCCTTCCTTCTTTTCTTTCTCCCATTCTTTGTCTCCTTCTGACAAACACTGATTAGTCATATTTAGGCACCAGAGACAGTTTCTGGTCACATCTGCAGCATGTATGGAAGAGTAATGATTTCATGTCTTCTTCTTTGGCCCTGTTACACAATCTGTATAAACATCATGGAAAATTTCAACATGCCAACTTTCAATCTCTCCTTCCCAGATGTTTTCCACATCTGGGAGTAACAAGAATTCTTCTGTCAGACTATGTTCCTCAATTTTGCTCTGGAATATTGTCACTGTAACTGTGGGAAATAGAAGCAACTATATCCTATCCTTAGGCTGACTGCTGAACTCATCATGAACCCACGAAGTAGTTCTTCCTCTTTTCTCATTTTTAATAATGGTATTATAGCTCTTTCTCCCTCCCTACCCCCATTCCAAGGCTCAGCCCAAAACAACAAAGAGACATAAGTGCACAAGTCATTCAGTGGAGCCTTTTAGTGCTTTTCTAACTTAGTCAGATGCCATCTTATACTGTTGAGCTATTTTTTATGGTGCTTAAGAAGCCAGATTGAGCAGTGGCCTTCTTGGCAAGGAGAAGAATAATCAATTAATGAGAGCTTTCTATATTATTTTCTGTATTTCTGTCATGAGGTTTCTGAATTAAGTATAAAGCTTCCAAAAAGCTTTTCAGTCAATGAGAAGAAAGAACTTCAGAGTTCATTTTAAGACAAGAATACTCTGACTAGTTCCAAATCATTAATGGATCCTTTTCAAGCCGTTGTAATATTTCACAGTGATTACCAAAGTCAAACAAAATGCTCTCTTAATCATCCAGTGGAGCACACTGAGATCTACATGACAGGAGACCTGATCAATATATCCCCTGGTCACACTGATCCCATATTCAACTGGTGTATTAGAAGTTTAAGGACTGTGGCCACACATCCTTCAGGTGGGCCAAAGTAAAATTATTTTCACTGTATTTTGACTAGATTCCCTTCTCTTTTTATCTTGTCTTAGAGAAAAAGAGAAGATGATATGAACAAGTTAATGAGCCACAAGATTAAGATACAATATTAAGATGGCCTATGAATATTTGTATTGGCTAATTTTTTTCTTCTTTTTGCCATACAGATGATCAACACCATGGCCTTTGAGCTAAACTGCCACTGTAACTGTCTTTTTTTTTTTTGAGACAGAGCCTCTGCAAATCACTAAATTGCTCAGGCTGGGCTTAAACCTGAAAGTCTACTGCCTCATACTCCCATAGTGGTGGGGTCACAGGGGACACAATCATGACTGTCTGATACTGCCTCACTGGTCAAAATGAAACTCAGGTGGGGTACAGCGTGTATTCCTATGACTATACCTTTGAATTTTTTTCTACATTTCAGTGGACTTGTGAATTATTTAATAGAATGTTTCTCGACAAGAGTAATTTCCTCTTGTTGGTGACATTTGGCAATGTCTGGAACATTTTTTGTTATTACGTCTTAGGTATGTTTGCACATGCTATTGGAATCTACCATACCAAGTAGAAGCCAGCAACACTGGTGCACAATATACAGAAGAGCATCCCACACTAAAAAATCACCAGCCCCAAGTCTTAATGATGCCAAGATTGAAAAACCCTCACTTAATACATTCCAAGTTCTGTTAGTTGGGTTCAAAGTTAGAATAATCATTTCAAGAACTATCAGGTATGGTAACATGAGACCTTAATAAGATTAAATTTGAGCTCAGTTTATAGGTAGATGTTTTTATTTTTATTATAATCATTTTCTCTGGAACTGAAGTGTTTGAGTAGCATTTCAGTTCCTAAAGATTGTAGTTGAAGGAAGAGAACATGGAAAGGATCAATGAGACATATGCATTTTCTCTTCAATGAGCCATTGGATGTATCTTTGGGTTCTAGAAAAAAAAAATTGTTTTTTGAGACAGAGTCTCACTTGGTAGTTCAGGCTGGCTCTGAGCTCACTATGTAGCCCAGGCAAGCCTCGAACTCAGTAATCCTCCTGTCTCTGCCTCCCAAGTGCTGGGATTACAGGCGTGAGCCACCACGCCCGGCAAGAAAAATTTTGCAATATTTGCCTGCTTTTCTTTGTGCACTCATTTCAATCATTAGATGAGTGGTTAAGTCATATTCCCTGGACATTTAAGGTCAGAATCACTAGGGGCGGGCTCACTCTGCATTAGCAAGTCTTCAAGGTGATGCTGATAACATGTTTACATTCAAAACCATTACTTTAGAAAGGTGATAGGGAGATGTAAAAAAGCAGGCCACAGAGGAACAGATGCAGAGAATTTTTAAGGAAGTCATAAGTTTCTATTACTCAAGAATAAATCAAGATGAACCTCCACAAAAGTTAAATTAAAAACACAACATCTGGGTTGGGATTTTCGCTTTGCATGTTGTTTCCACTATAGCTGAGGGTCTGAGGTATGTGTGGACTTTAATCCCACTAGCTGACACCATCCAAGGACCTCCAGAGTGTAAATGGTGCCCTCTATAGAGGGTCTCAGCCTCTGGATGAAATACCCTCAGTATGTCCAGTCTTTTAAAGAAGAAAAAGAGGGAAGTAGTCAATTCCTGTCACTGTTGAATTCACTTCAATGTCAAGCTTAAAAGTATGTCATCAGGCAAGTTGGGCTTTGTGTGCTTTCTGATAATGGGGCTAGGAATGTAGCGGAGCACAGTCCTGGTTTCACCAGCCTTTCACTCTTCCAAGGGGCAGCACCATATTTAGAACGCTTGAAGTTTTACACTCTAGCAGAATTCCCTCTTGCAGTCTCCATAGCAAGATGCTTTTTTGTTACATTTGAAAAGTCTATTCGTAAGAGAACTTAAAAGTATACTCAAAAGGCCGGGAGGAAGCCTCCTTTTGCACTAGTTCTCAGAAACACACACAGCCCAGTCCCCAGGAAGACATATGCTTTTCTAGAGGCACAGCTTTTGCTTAAAACAAAGCCCTGGTTCAGGCTGAAAGTGGCCAGGTATGGAAGACACTCCATCCCAAAGGGCACACCAAGTCATGTAGCTGTGAGCCCAGAAACTGAGACACATCTCCCAGTGCCTTTGTACCAAAATCAAGAATCCTTCTTCTAAAAGAAGCTCCAGAGATCCATCTTTAATACTTGCTGGTCTTGTACGGAAACATCACAAGTTTGCATGTGATCTATTGTTGTTTATCAGATCTGGAACATTCTAACGGGACAGGTACTTCAGTTGTATTAGTAGTGTTATTTAACTGTAGTTCACAATTCCAGATAGCATGGATCAAAGCCTATCATATGTAACACGCCAATAGTCTCATTTGATAATACTCCAAACATAATGAAAAGGGAATGAAAATGAAGCAACGTCTGGTCGGGCTTGAAAATATTTTATGACCAAGGAGTCTGCCAAAATGTTAGCATAAGGGAACAATATCATCAGACAAAAGGAAAAAAAAAACTACTAAAGCAATTAGTAGCAATATGTAGACTTGCAAGCTTTGTTTTAAAAAATTGAACCATTAACACATGAAAATTCTAAAAACTGTTTATTGTTCTAATGAAGACATAATATTCTTTGCTATATACTGCACACACTGCCATTTCAAAAGAACTGATTTAATTAACATCCATTAGAAAGTGGGTCTTTTCTCAAACATGCAGTTGGGTGTTAAGGGTTGTTTGTGTTAAATAGGAGGTTTTCTGCACATATGCTTCCATGTGAATAGATATATTTTCCTGTAATCAAAACAGATTTTTTTTACAGTGTGAATTAAATAGTAATTAATCCGATGCCATATCCACAAAGTTGAGTAATAACACATGTAAAAGATTTGTTTTAAACTCAGAGATAAATTCACAAAGTGTAATTTTGTGAGTTTCTGGTTTATCAGATCTATAGATACAGCATTCTTTGCTAATATTTCAACAGCATTCATCAATCAACACACATATATTTTTTTTTGGTCATTCTGTGGCCCAAACCCAGAAGGCAATTTCCCCTCACCCAAAGCACAGTCTGAAATGTAAGGTTAGTGGAGGCAAAAACTTCTTTACAGATGATACTAGCAACAACCAAGAGTTGTTTATTGGGCAATGGAGATTAAATCTAAAAATACACTTTTCTGAAAATTAAAACTGAATTAAAAGTTTTGTGCTCAAAGTGAAGAATATGTCTTTCTGCAGGGCATAGGCTGGCTATTTTGGAATACGTATAGAAATATTTCCAAACTGCCACCCACATAGTTCGTTGGCCACTGCCTTATATTTCTGAGTAAATGTATGGTTAGGAAAAGCATTTCGATGTTATCCTACACCAAGTAAAATTTTAAAAGCAAGCACATAACTGCATAAAACTCACATAAGGATGATACTGCCTGTCCAGAGGCTGGAAGCAAGGGACATAAATTTCTCTAAAGCTTCTAGTTGTAACATTTTCTTTTTCCATGTAAAAAGATCCACCTCACTACCTTCTCCTGCTGGTGCACATATTCCACTAGAAATACATAACAAACTGTTGAACTTTAGAGTCTCAAAAATACATTCAATGATGTGTTCTGTGCTTTGGACATTTAGCAATGTTATTTATTATTAATTAACTAGAAATAATAAATCTTTAAATATTTCCAAGGGCAAACGACCATTCCAGCAGAGGAGCAACAAAAACCTAAAATAAACAGGAATTAATCAATTGCTCCTAAAACAGCTAAGAAAGCAGCAAAAATATTCTCCTTATTTGGGAAACACCCTATCATTTCAATTACTAGGGTAATGAATATCACCCTTCAAGAAGAAAATTGACATTTTGCTTACTATAGTAGTTTATGTACGTATGTAATTCAGCAGAAAAGCCATTCCGGAGATGAATGGAGAACCGACAAGAACAAAGGCAGGCAACGCAGGCAGAAACCCAGCCCTGAGCAGGCTTGGAATCCTGTCTTCCAGGCACAGCCCCCCACAGCCACCACTGACAGGAGCAGCTCCTCTTAGAACTGCAAAAGCTGCTGCCTCTGGGAACTATAACTGTCTTTTTCTTGCCGAATTTATTATTGTTACCATTTTCCTTTATTAGCGACATACTGTGTGTCCAGATTGAGGATCTAAATAACCTCCTTGAGAGATCTTTGGAAGTTATGGCCAGGTACAGAACTGATAGAGATATAATGGTGCCCCCTGCTGGGAAGCATAAGTAATGCCTCCCAGTAAGTTTTCCACGGGAGCTGCAAGGCATGGGGGGCGGGGCGGGGCATTCAAGGATCTTCCTGGAACAAAACTTCCCGACAAGTACTCTGCAAAAAGTAGTTGCAAAACCCCAAACCACACGAAATTAGCTTGATTTTGAGTTGACAGTGGAATCTGAAACCAGCTGTATTTCATCCTAAAATGTTAGTGCTATAAACCCTTCATCAAACCTGGATACAATTATTTTCTCACTCTCTGGACAAGACCACGTTTACAGCGGCTGAATTTTTCTAGGGCAGGATTTGGTCTCCATTTTCCTTTTGTAGAGCTCCCCTCTCACAGACTTGACAAAAAAGAAGACTCACTCAAGCATAAACGAGGCTACGAAGCTGAATGCCACGAAATACCCCGTTAACATTAAAAATCACAAAGGGAATTTGTCACAGAAAAAATACATCGCAGCGACATCCCCAGCCTTCTTAGAAATACATGATAAGGCTGAAAATTGAGTTTTAAAAGTGATTTGAAAAAGTCCGGGATGACTGTGCTATTTTATTAAAAGAGTAGTGGTGAGGTTTTTTGTGGTTTTTTTCCTAATTTCTTTTTGTTTTGTTTTGTGTCCTTCAGTTCCAGGTGCACAGGTATAACATTGACTACCTGTAACTTAAAATGGCTAAAAATTAACTAAGGGCCAGGGAAAGGAGGGTGTAGGCATGTGCTGCATGCTGATAGGACTGATAGTAAAATGCATACTATGGGCTGGACCATTTTCATTGGTATCTAACATCTCTGATATTAAGGAAGCTTTTGTTTGAACAAAACTAACAAGGAAAAGGAATCAAAATATAATTGCCTCAAGGAATCAAAAAAGTTGACTCCTGGCTATTGTTTGTTTTTTTTTTCCTTCTGCACTTTATTATTTATTTTGAAACCTGATCCATGACTAGACAGACAACAATGGTACTTTGATTGGTTAAGTGAATGACTCATAAAGTCAATTCATTCATTCATTTGTTCCTGTGAACAGCGGGTAGAATGGGCCTGAGTTTCCACAGGGTCCCATACAGGGCCCCAAGCTTGGTTTAATACATTGCTGTCACCATCCTGAAACTCTCATTAATTTTTAAACGAAGATCACTAAGACAGGCTTGGAAAGGATGAGAACATGCCGCCAAACAGAATAATTCAATTAAAGAGGTCTGGCTGCTCTGCAAAGCCCTAAATGGCTCAGGAACGAGGCGTGCCTTTCAGAGAGATTCCTTGCTACTTCCTACTCTGTACGAACACAGAAAAATAAAATAAAATAAATAGATGAGTTTTTTTTTGTGCCATCTGGTCTATCTTGTGGTTTGACTGTTTATGTTAGTCACCTTAGCTGACTACGAGGTTTTTATCATATGGCTCTAGTGTTATTTTTATGCATAAAAATGATCTCTTATACAGAAAGGAGCTGAATTGTTTGAGGTCCAATTCGTGCAGCATATTCTTGCACACCTTTCAATCCTAAGGAAAGAAAATTAATTTTGAAAAAAAGAGGGTACAGGTTCAATTTGTGTGTCTCCCTGCAAGCTTTACACAGGTAGCATGGGAAGCCAGTGGGGAACTCCCTTTCACTTCACGGTGGCAGCCTTACAATAATTAGATACAGGTTGGGCCGGAGATTTAGCTCAGTGGTTCCGGCCCTTGCAAGGCAGGCACAAGGCCCTGAATTCGATCCCAAGTAACCACATACAATGCTGGGTGTGGAGACTCATGCCCACCAGCCATCAATACCACATACCACAGTGCCGGGCGTGGTGGCTCACGCCTGTCATCCCAGCACTTGGGAGGCAGAGACAGAAGGATTGCTGAGTTTGAGGCTTGCCTGGGCTACATAGTGAGCTGAGGGTCAGCCTGAACTAGAAAGCAAGACCCTGTCTCAAAAAAAAAAAATTTGTTTTCAACAGATATTGGGCATGTTCAATATTTCATATTAAAATAATGGGGAATTTAAAAAAACTCTCTGTGTGTCAGTGAGGATTACCATGCACCATTCTTAGGGTCACTGTGCTTAGAATAACTACTTATTGCACAAAGGAAATAGCACAATTCCTATACTTTGTAGAGTACCCAAATATGTTGTCTTTCCTATACCACTTCATAGTTGCTCTAAATATGTTTTGTGTTTCTAGAACTTAGCCTTCTTGTATTTTCTTGGGTTTTTTTTTTTTATACTGGAAATAGTACTCAGGCCCTTATGCTTCCAAGGTACGCACAGTACCACTTGAGCTAAATCCCCAACCTCCCCTTAATTCTGTTTTTTTGTTGTTGTTGTTTATTTTATTTTATTTTATTTTTTTTGAGACAGGGTCTCACTTTGCAGTTCAGGCTGACCCTGGGCTCACTATGTAGCCCAGGCAAGCCTCAAACTCAGCAATCCTCCTGCTTCTGCCTCCTGAGTGCTGGGATTACAGGTGCAAGCCACCACACTCACATTGTGGTGTGTGGTACTGATTGCTGGTGCGCGTGAGTCACCACACCCAGTACTGTTGTATGTGGTTACTGGGGATCCAACTCAGGACCTTGCAATTGTGAGGCAGGCACCGGAATCACTGGGCTAAATCTCTGGCCCCTCT
>PVIC010001037.1:0-102266 GCA_004025085.1 Thryonomys swinderianus
CTTGCGCTTGCAAGGCAGGCGCCGGAACCACTGAGCTAACCCTCCGGCCCCTTTTATTACATTTTGAGTTTTAGATCTTAAAGAAACAAGAGTTCTAAAGTTTCTTTTTAATGTATCTTATAAATGAAGTAATTCAGAATATGTTTATTACTTTTCCTCTTATGCCTCATGCATATTTAAGTCATTGTGTGGTAGTTGAATTTATTATTTAGGAATGTAAAGCCTAGTATTTCTGTGATAGACAGCATGTATTTAAATGCTTTATTGGAGTGTGAAGAACCAGGGCCTAGAGGGAGTCAGGAAAACAATTTGAATGACCAAGTGTTTTGCTGCCAGTTACACACAGCAGATAAGAATTATTCATACCATGTAACCAGACCCAGCCATGTCTTGGTGTGGGAGAGTTTTTTCAGTTATCTCATTTTGGAATATCCAGATTATTCTGCTTCTTTGACCACTTTTTTAAAATCTGTGTATGGAAAAATTGATCATTAAGAAATGTAGTTTGGATATTTTTTTTAGTTCACATATTTTGAAAGCAGTCTGCACGTCTTGAGAAAACTCACTGGGAAAGTTCAAATAGAAATTCCTAGGAAGCTAAGATGATCAAGATAATTGATTTTCCAAGATGGGAGAAATGTCTCTCTTCTAGGTTTTAGAGAGAAGATTGACACAAGAAAGGAATAAGATAGATAGATACTGTAATGATTATTTGAAACCTGCCTGGTGTCTTCCTAAATTTTCCACTGTGTGTGGAAACCAGAAGCCAAAGCAGCGGAGTGCAGAGTTTTCTTTTTTAGGTTGATTTCATTGGTACATTTTATACATACATTATAATCTCATTCAACATTGATAATTTGTATCTGTACATGACACATCTTGACTCTTATTTTTTCCCATTCCCCGGCTCTCCCTACAACTCCCTGCCCCCATATATGTAAGCTTTGCTGCTTATTCTTCTTCTTCTTCTTCTTCTTCTTCTTCTTCTTCTTCTTCTTCTTCTTCTTCTTCTTCTTCTTCTTCTTCTTCTTCTTCTTCTTCCTCTTCCTCTTCTTCTTCTTCTTCTTCTTCTTCTTCTTCTTCTTCTTCTTCTTCTTCTTCTTCTTCTTCTTCTTCTTCTTCTTCTTCTTCTTCTTCTTCTTCTTCTTCTTCTTCTTCTTCTTCTCTTCTTCTCCTTCTCCTCCTTCTTCTTCTTTCTTCCTTCTTTTTTTCTTCTTCCTCCTCCTCCTTCATCTTCTCCTAATCCTTCTTCTTTTTTTTTGGATGGAACCTAGGATTAAACTGCTAGGCAGGTGGTGGTACCACTGAGTGCAGCCTTGTTTCCTTTTTTTTAAACTATTAATTTTTTTCTTTCCCTTCTTTACTTTCTCCTACCCCTTTCCCTTTCCCTTTTGAACATTTTCTTCCTATTTCATAATACCTATCATAAATTTTGGAACTTATTCATATCTTCAGTTTCTCATATAAATGATATGGCATTTACACCTCTGTGTCCTATTTATTTCACTTATGTGTATGTTCTTAAAATACATCCACTTAAGTATGAATGACTCAGTTTTATCATTCTTAATGGCTGACTAATACTCTATTTTATTTTAAAAAATCTTCTTTACCCAGTTTCCAGTTGATGGTATTTGGGCTGTGTTCAAGTTTTAGCTGTGACAAACTGAAATTCTGTATAAACATGGGTGCACACACATCACTGTGGTATAGTTCTTTTAATTCTTTTGTGCATATACCCAGTAAGGAAATAGCGGGGCCAATTGGACCTTCAGTCTCAGTTTTTTGAGAAATCTCCACACTGATCATAACAGTGGTTGTACCAACAACAATGGAGATGGGTTCCTTTCTCCACATAGCCACACTAGCATTTGTTATTGGTTGGTTTCATGATACCAGCCATTTTTTGTGGAGTGAGATGGAATCTCAGTGTTGTTTTTATGTGCATCTCTCAAATGACCAGTGATGTTGAACATTTCTTCACATGCTTCTTATCTACTGCTACTTCTTCATCTGAAAGATGTTTGTTCTTTTCAGATGCCCATTTTTGAAATAAATCTTTAAATTTGGAGAGCTGATTTTTTTTAGTTATTTATATACTCTAGATAGTAGTCCTTTGTTTAAGAAACATCTGGTAAGAATTCTTTCCTCTATTGTAGATTGTCTTTTCATTCTGTTGATGTTCTCTTGCTGTGCAGAAGCTTTTTAATAAGACAAGATCCCAGTTGTTGATTCCTTCTACTATTTCCTATACTACAGAAGTTTTGCTCATAAAGTCTCTCCCTATGCCAGTGTCTCCAAGAGTTCCACCTAACCTATTTTCCAGCAGGTTTGGTGTTTCTGTTTTAATATTTAGGTCTCTAATATACTTTGATTTTAGTTTGGTGCATGGTGAAAGAGATAGATCTAGCTCTAATCTTTAGCAAGTTAAAACAAGTTTTTCCAGTATCATTTCTTAAAGAGGCTCTTTTTCCTCCATTGAGAGTATTTGGCTCCTTTGTCAAAGATAAGGTCACTTAGCATATTTGGGGCTGTTTCTGCATCTTCTAGTCTGTTTCACTGATCCATGAGTCTTTTTCTTTGCTAGTACCATGCAGTTTTTATCATAGTGGTTTTGTAGTATAATTTCAAGCTAGGGATTGTGATATGCCCCTGCCATGATCTTCTTGCCTAGAATTCTTTTGCTATTCTAGGTCTTTTGTGATTCCAGAAAATTTTATGGATTGTTTTCTCTAGCTCTGTGAAATATGCTGTTAGGATTTCTATTGCAATTTCATTGAATCTATATAGTAGTTGTGGCAGTATGGCCACTTCAATAATACTGGATTTTTCTACCCAGGAACTAGGGATGTCTTTCAGATTTCTGATATCCTGTTCAATCTCCTTTGTCAGAGTGTTGTAGTTTTCAGAGTAGAGGTCTTTAACCTCTTTTATTAGATTGATTCCTAGATATTTCATTTCTTTGAATATTACTGTGAAAGGAATTGATTCCCTGATTTCTCTTCCAGTTAGTCCGTTGGCTATGTATACAAAGACTGTTGAATTTTGTGTTGACCTTGTATATAGCTAAGCTACTAAATCTGATGATTAAGTGTAGCAGTCTTTTGGTTGAGTTTTTAGGATCTTCTATGTAGAATATCATGTCATCAGCAAATAATGACAGTTTAACTTCTGCTTTACCTATCTTTATTCCTTTTGTTTCTTTCTCTTGACTAATTGCTGAGGTAATGTTCCCAAAACTGTAGTGAATAGGAGTAGTGATAGTGGACATCCTTGTCTTGTTCTTCATCTTAGCATGAAGGGTAAAGTTTTTGACCATTTAGTATGATGCTGGCTGTTGGTTTCTCATAAATAGCTTTTATCAGGTTGAGATAAAAACCATCTATTCCAATTTTATGTAGGATTTTAATCATAAATGAGTGTTGGATTTTGTCAAACACTTTTTCTGCATCTATTGAGATGATCATTTGTTTTTGTCCTTGAGTCTGTTAATGTAGTGCAGTACATTTATTGATTTACAAATGTTAACCATCCTTGCATCCCTGGGATGAATCCAACTTGGTCGGGGTGTATGATATTCATGATGATCCTCTGTATTCTGTTTGAAAGTATCTTAGTGAGAATTTTTGCATCAATGTTCATTAGGGAGATTGGCCTGTAGTTCTCTTTATTGGTTGGGTGTTTCTCTGCTTTTGCAATCAAGGTAATGGTTTCTTCTAGGAATGAATTTGGAAGTATTGCTTCCCTTTTCATTTCATTAAAGAATTTGAGAAGTAATGGCATTAACTCTTCTCTAAAAGTTTTGTAGAATTCGGCAGTGAAGCCATCAAGACCAGCGCTTTTCTTTGGTGGTAGGTTTTTAAAATTACATTTCAATTTCACAGATTGATATTGGGGTACTTAACATTTTTTATACCTTTTTGTTCAACTTTGGAAGTTCATATGTGTCTAAGAACCTATCCATTTCTTCTACATTTTCCATCTTATTGGAGTACAAATTTTCAAAGTAGGCACTTATTATCCTCTGCAGTTACTCTGGATTTGTGGTGATTTCCCCCTTTACATTCCTAATAGCATGGATTTGAGCCTTTTCCTTCCTTTGTTTGATAAGGTTGGCTACGGTCTGCCAATTTTGTTTATCTTTTCAAAGAACCGACTCGTAGATTCAATGATTTTTTTGTATCACTCCCTTAGTCTCCATCGCATTAATTTCTGCTCTGAACCTTATAATTTCTTCCCTAGTGTGGGCTTTGAGTTTGTTTTGCTCCTCTTTTTCTGTAGCTTGAGGTTCAGCATTAGGTCATTTATTTGAGCTCTCTCTATTTTCCTGGTGTCAGCATTCACTGCTATGAATTTCCCTCATAGAACTGCTTTCATTGTATCCTATAAATTCTTATAAATTGTACTGGGTTATCATTTAATTGTAGAAACTGTTTAATTTCTTCTGTGACCTATTGGTTGGTCAGCAGAGTGTTGTTCAGTTTCCATGTGTTTGTGAGGGACTTGGAATTTCTTTTGCTACTGATCTCCAATTTCAAGGCACTATGGTCTGATAATACATAGGGGATAACTTTAATTCCTTTGAATTTACTTAACATGCTCTATGAACTAGCATGTAGTCTATTTTGGAGAAAAACCCATGAGCAGCTGAGAAGAATGTATATTCTGATTTTATGGAGAGGAATACTCTGTAGATATCTATTTAGTCCATTTGTTCAAAAGTTTGGTTCAGTTCAGATGTTTCATTACTGAATTTTTGGTTCAGTTGATCTGTCTATTTGTGACAGTGGTGTATTTGGGCCCCCTACTAATATTATATTAGTGCTTATCTGTCTTTTCATGTCCAGTAACATTTGTTTTATATGGTTGAGTACACTAGAATTTGGTGCATAAATATTTATGAGTATCCTCTCTTCCTCTTGAATTGTTCCCTGTATGAGGATGTAGTGTCCTTCTTTGTTTCTCTTAATTTGTTTTGGTTTGAAATCTACTTTGTCTGCAAATAAGATTGTTACTTCTGTTTTTTTGTGTGTGATTTCCTTTTGCATGGAGAATTATTTTCTTTCCTTTTACTTTCAGTCTATGAATTTTTTTCTGAATTAGATGTGTATCTGTTATACGGCACATTGTAATATGTTCTTTCTTAATCCATTCTGCCAGTCTGTGTCTTTTAATTGGCACATTGAAGCTACTGATGTTAATGGTTGTAATCGATATGTACTGACTTAGCCCCATCATGATGTTTTCCTGTTCTTGGATCATATGAACTGATTTAACCCCATTGTGATGTTTTCCTGTTCTTCGATCTTTTATTCTTTGTTTTTTCCCCCTTTCCATTCAATTTCCTGCTTTGCCCAGTGAGCTCACTCTGCTGGGTCTCATGGAACTGTGACACTCTTTTCCTAGGGTATTATTTATAATTTTTGGAGTGCAGGTTTTGTATTCATGAAGTTTCTTAGTGTTCTTTGTCATGGAAGTATCTTATGTCCCTGTAAAATATGCAGGATAGTTTTGCAGGGTACATCAATTTACTTTGGAAGTTGTTTTCTTTGAGGGCTTTGAATACTTCATTCCAGATTGTCTTTGACTTGAGTGTTTGCATTGAAAAGTCTGCTGTGATTCTGATGAGCTTTCTTTTGTATGTGGTTTGTTTGTTTTCTCTAACTTCTTTCAATATTTCATGCTTCTGTTGGGTTTCTGGAATCTTGATTATTATAAATCCTAGATGTAGATTTTTTTTTAGATCACAGCACTTGAAGTCCTATATCCCTCACTTATCTGTATGTCAAATTCTTTTCTTTTTCCTGTGAAGTTTTCTGCTATTATATCTGTGAACAGTTTTTTAATATATTTTACATTTTGTCTTGTTTCTCCCCTGACTCCAATCAGTCTTATGTTATTTTTCTTTACATCATCTAGGAGCTGCTGGATTGATTTCTTGTGATCTCTTGCCATTTTCCCTAAGTTATTCCATTCATGTTTATTGGGTGCAATCCTATCTTCTATGTCTGATATTCAGTTTTCTCATTCATTAATTGTATTTCACAAACTCTCAATGGAATTTTTTTTTAATCTCCTGGGAACCTATTTCAAAGTTGTTTAGCAGATTCCTTTACTTTCATAATCTGAGATTCTGTCATGGTCCTGATATCTTCTTTAGTGTTATTCATCGTATCTTTCACTATGGACATTATCCCTGTTTTATCTGAGAAATTATTTCTGATTCTCATTTTACTAGATCCTCTTTTGTTACTGGTTCAGAAAGTCCTGGTGTTTGAGCTTCAGTTTGCTCTGTTTCCCTTTCCCTGTATTCCCTCTGGTGATGATCTTTGTATCTGGGTTTTTGAATGTTTTCTCATTCCCATTTTTTTGTTGTTGCTGTTGTTTTTGTTCTAATTCCTTGCCTGCTATCTGACAATGTTTAGTGCAAGTCTCTTTCTTCTTATATTTCAACCCTTAGGAGATGACTACTTCCTGGGTTGTTCTCCTTGGATCTGTAATAGCTCTTAAGCAACATCAGTTTTGGCATGAAAGGTTCTTAAATATAACAATCACATCACCTCGGTTGACTAGTACAATCAGTATCATCACCAATATCAAACATAGCATTGGAAATGACAAATGGTGGCACTTCCTATTCTGATACCTTTAACCTCATGAGTTATATCTGTGACCATATACTAAAGTTAAGAACTAACCACAAATATGTTTACAACATATGGGTCCTTCAATAGGAGTGAGCAGCATCACTCTTTGGAAATAAAAGGTCTTGGGCTGGAGGGTTAGCTCAGTGGTTCTGGCGCCTGCCTCACAAGCGCAAGGTCCTGAGTTCGATCCCTGGTAACCACATACAATGCTGGGCATGGAGACTCACTCCCACCAATAATCAATACCGCATACCACAGTCCTGGGCGTGGTGGCTCACGCTTGTAATCCCAGCACTCGGGAGGCAGAGACAGGAGGATTGCTGAGTTCAAGGCTTGCCTGGGCTACATAGTGAGCTCAGGGCCAGCCTGAACTACAAAGTGAGACCCTGTCTCAAAAAAAAAAAAAAAGGAAATAAAAGGTCTTCAGGGAGTTGGGGTGGAAGTAGAGAGATAAAAGGAGAGTCAGAGATTATAAATAGGGTTAGAGGACATAAAAAGAAACTGGGTGGGGCTAGAGGACAAAAGATACAGAAAGGACAACTACAAAGCAGCACAGGCTAAAAAAGAGCAGGATCACTAGAAACTGTATTCACCCTTCTATAATACTACAGAAGAAAGAGAGTAGGGTAGACTGAAACACATTAGTCTCAGGGTACTGATACTGAGTGCAGGATAAGAGAGGATGAAGGAACAAAAGAAGAACAGAGGTACCCAGCATCAGCAGACTAACAGGAGACTATTTTCACTCTCCTGTAAAAATAAGAGCAGTTGAGAGAAGTAAAAACATGAAATAGGACAGACTCAGAAACAAAAATTAGAGAAATGAAGAATAAAATAGAGGTCAGAAGAAAAAAACAAAGAGAATAACAACAGCAGCAGTAGCAGCAACAACAAAAAGCCAAAAACACTGTCAAAAGGTCCCTTCATAGTGCAGTTCTGATGTCTCTTGTAGGTAGCATTGGCAGTAGCACACAGATTGGATTTGGCTAATCATAGGGAGATAGCCATCATTCCCTGGGATTCAGTCTAGGTCCTGGCTGTAATGCCTGAGTTGAGCTTAATGAACTCCTGCAGGTTTGAACTCTGCAAGAGTCCAGGGTCCTGCAGGTGGGACTAATTCCACAAACTCAACAGGGGCTGTAGTCAACAGGAAATCTTGTTGATTTCTTTACTGTTCCAGTGGGTGCTGTTTTCAATGTGGTTAACAGAGCAGAGTCACACACTGAAAACCTCTGCCTAAGTACCAGCACTGCCCCTACACTTATTCAGAGTGTGCAGCTAAATAGATAGAATCTCTGGAGGCTTCTCCCTTGCACTAGACCCTTGAGAGATCAGGGTCCAAGCATCAGTGTGGGCAGACAAGATGGAATCTCTAGGGCGGGTCCTCCTTCCATTCTGGTTGTGTGGGAGCTCAGGGCCCAAGTGCTGTGGAAAGGCAGGCCAGACCATCAAGCCAGAGGCCTGCCTGCACAACAGCAGCCCTCAGTCAATGTAGGCAGACAAGTAGATGCAGTCTCTGTGGACTCCTCTTCCCACACTGGTTTATGAGAGTTCAGGGCTAGAGTGGTGTGAAGAGGTGGGCCAGACCCTCAAGCCAGAGGCCTGCCCACAGCAGCAGCACTTACTTAGTGTGCATAGTCAAGTATATGGAGTCTCTGCCCTGGAGCTTTTGAATTTTGAATCTTCTGAGATGGTCCTGCATAGCCTCAGGTCTCCCATGGATGTTGCTTCCTGGTTGGTGTCTCCATATGAATGTAGTAGGAAGTCACTGTGCAGGTCCACTACAATGCACTGTGGTGCTCATCTTTGCTCCAAGGAAATGCCCTTGTATTTCCAATGCTGAAAGTCTGCTCAGCCCTTCTGTAGAAGATGGATACCCCCCCCCACACAGGCCTAGAGCAGTGTGACTGGATATTTTTTTTTTTTACTTTTTCTTCTGTCAAAATGTGTGGAGACAAAAGAGGAAAGAAGAGAAATCTTAAAAGATTAAGTTAAAAATGACAAGAAAATAAAGGGAGTGATATAAGAAAATGAGGAAGAACACTATAAGGGAATTCAGAAGGCAGAACTGATGCCAATTGCTGGCTTCTGAGGTAATGTTGACAACTGGGGCGTGGGCACACACTATGGCAAGAGGGGTGGTGATAGAACCTCCACCCACTCTAACCACCTCCAGCTCTAGTGTCTGAATCTCACCTCCTATGCATGACATGTCCCTTCTGATCCTCCCACAGTTCCTGTAGCTGGTTTCCCCAAGACCATGGTCATCTGTGCACAGTGAGCTTCTTTCCTTGGTCATCACAGAGCAAGTTCTGGCCTCACTGATCTCTCAGTAGCAAAGTTACAGAAACTCTCCTCATAACACATAGCTCCCAACACTAAGACTTGCTAGATTAGTGCCTGAGTCTTATTGCTGGTTCACAGAGATACAAAAAAGAGACCTTTGACTCCTAAAGTAATAGGAATTAGGCCTTGTCAAGGTGGGTCCTGGGGAGTTCAGCACACTTACGTGTTGTAAAGTGGACAGGAGTTCCACAGTGGCAGCATCCTGGGCAAGCTCCAGGTCCATTGTTTGTACCTTGGACTGCACTTCTGAAAGATGTTGAGATTTATGCTGTTTGTATTTTCTGGATTTTTCTCTCAGTTTCTTTGCACCTTCACCTTTGTTCTCTGCTGAAGCACTAGATGATTGGTGCTAAGCTAGGTTTTCTAATTCTCTATCCTGCTTTTCAATGCTTCCGGGGTGTTTCTTTTCCCATTTTTGTTCATAATTAATCCAGTGCTTTCCCACAGTCAGCGACCTCAAAGAGTTCTGAGTAGTTCTGTGTCATTCTGCAGTAGTTCTGAGTGTAATGCCCTGTGAAAGTTAGTAATCACTGGTAGTTACCATGACAACTTTGGATCTCCATATATTATTCTTGGGAAGTACTTTTTAAAAATTATGCCTGCCAGGTATAGTGGCTCACTCCTGTAATCCCAGCACTCGGGGAGGCAGAGGCAGGAGGATTGCTGAGTTTGAGGCTTGCCTGGGCTACATAGTGAGCTCAGAGCCAGCCTGAACAACAAAGTGAGAGCCTGTCTCAAAAACAAACAAACAAACAAAAAAATTATGACCTAAAGTAGGGGATATAACCTAGCACTTCATCCATGCTAGGCAAGCACCCTTCCACTAAGCTCTATGTCTAGTCCAAGGAAACTCTTATGCTGTGGGCTTAATGAAGAGTTCTTTGTAGACTGTTCAGCAGCATCAAATATCAAGTCTGTGTTTAGGGGCCATAGCGCTCTCCCAATCTTTTTTTTTTTTTTGAGACAGGGTCTCGGTTTGTAGTTCAGGCTAGCTCTGAGCTCACTATGTAGCCCAGGCAAGCCTCGAACTCAGCAATCCTCCTATCTCTGCCTCCCAAGTGCTGGAATTACAGGTGTGAGCCACCATGCCTGGCTTTTTTTTTTTTTTTTTTTTGGTGAGGTACCAGGAATCAAACTCTGGCCCAAGGTTGGTGCAGTACCACTTGAGCTAAGGCCCCAGTCCTTCTCTTCCCAATCTTACAGCTGCTTCCAAGACAGTGATGATTACAAGGATATCCTGCAAAGTGAAATCAATCTGATACCAGCAAGTAAACCCTTGTTTAAGCAGTTGTTTTGGTAACCTTTTAGACTTTCTGATGTATTGTATGCTGCTAATGAAAATAAGGAAAGTGTTCAAAGTCACTGGTTGGGAACACTTCCAGGAAAGAAATTACACTGTGAACCAAAACACCGATCATCCCTCAGAGCTCACTGTGAGTGACACAGGAGATAATGAAATGAAACAGCCGTTTTCTTTTGGGAAGTGGATGTAAAAGAAGAGATGAACTCAAATATCCTGCAGGAAAAGCAACAGGTCAGTGGAGTTGTGCTTTAAGAGAAGAGATAAAATCAGACTCTCCGGATGGACTCACAGAAGTCAGCATATTAGAAGCCAGCAGTAAGTTAGATCTGCAATGATTAACTTAGGGAGGGCATCCTGCCTGCCAGTGTTATGCCATTTTGTTCATGATAAGACAGTGAACATGAAGGAGCCAGAGCAGAGGCACATCTGTGTGAAAAGCAGGCATTGTTGGCTCCTGCTGACATGGCCACCAGACCTCTCTGTCTGTGGACACTTCTTCGGGTGTCTCTGAGAGGGCCGGTGCAGCTGCTGTTGTTGGTGTGTGTCACAGTGTGGGCTGAGTGTGGCAAGGTGCTGGTGGTACCCATGGAGGGCAGCCACTGGCTCGGCATGAAGGACGTAGTGAGGGAGCTGCATGCCCGATGCCACCAGGCTGTGGTCCTGGCTCCAGAGGCCAATTTGCACATCAAAGGAGAGGACTTCTTCACACTGAAAACCTATGAAATTCTCTACACCCAGGAAGAATATAACCAACTATTGTTGGGCAATATTAAATTGTTTTTGAAAAAGAACATTAACCGAAGAGATTTCTAAAATGTATGGCAGCTTTAAAGAATGTTTCTGTGCTATATGAGAGGTCTTGTGTGGACATATTACATATCAATTCTTTACTTAGCCACCTGAATTTCAATTTTTGACTTGGTTTTAAGAAACCCTGGGTATCCCTGTGGGGCAGTGCTGACTAAGTATCTGCATATTTCTGCTGTGTTTTTCCTGCGGGCCGTACCATGTGGCTTGGACATTGAGGGCACCCAGTGTTCCAACCCTTCCTCCTTTATTCCCCACCTGCTCACAACATGACCACATGACTTTCCTGCAGAGAATCTAGAAGGTACTTTATCCCCTGGCCTTGAAATATGTTTGTCACATTGGCTTTACTCCATAGGCAAGCATAGTATCTGAGCTTTTCCAGATGGACATGTCTCTGGTGGATGCTTCCATGTGGCTGTTCACAGGGTACTTTGTGTTGGACTACGCCAGGCCCATCTTGCCTAGTATCATCTTCCCTGGAGGCATCAACTGCCCATCTTACCTAGCATGGTCTTCACTGGGGGCATATCAGGAAGCCACTGTCTCAAGTCTGTATTGCTGTCTTCATTCAATGAAACAGAAGACATTTTAAAAATTACTTCCAAGTTCTTGTCATTCCTATGATGTGTTCCTCCTTATCTATACCACTGTCCTGAGATAATTCCTGAGGTATTCATAGTAGCATCCCTAAAATTTATGATAGCCACTGAGAACACAGAGACAGAGGAGAGAATCTAGAGTAGAAACAGGAACAGTTGGCCCATTCATCACCATGACAATGACACAGGATGAGAGATTACCTATTGTTCAAATTCCAAGAAGGCCCCAGAGGTCTTCCCATAACCAAGACCCTCAGATGAGAGTCCCATAAGGACAGACTGAACTGAAGCTTTGGTGGCTTTTATATTGATAGAACCCTAAAATTATAATGAAATAACAGAAGGACATTTTTGCAAGAATTTACTTATAGGACTGGAGGACAGGAGGTGAAGGAAGTTTGACTTTAGTATTCTTGATTTAGAATGTGGGGAGGAGCAGTCTAGATTCCTTCAGCCCAGTGTTTTGATTTTATTTGGTCCTTAGGCTCTCGTTTAATCTCTACCCATGCATTCTGGTAGTGTTTTGGGCACCTGACCCCCAAATCCCTTCTTTTTGCATATCCACCTCATATATCTCCCCAAACGGAATGTGATTCAAGGGCTCTCCCTGTGTTACTACTGTCTTCCTTATGGTGTAATCTTCCTTCAGATGTGCAGAAGTGGAGAAACTGTGCTGTGGATTAGCCCACTAGGGAGAAGTGCATTCTAGAGATTTTTAGTAGAAAGATAGAAGACTAGCACACTGATTTTTTTAAAAAAATTGAATTCCTTATTGGTACATTTTACATACAGTTCACAATCACATTCAACATTGGGGAATTTGTACCAGTATATAACATGAGTTAATTCTCGTTTTTACCCATATCCCTACCCACCCCACAACCCCCACCCCTTATAAACATGTGCTTTCTTTTCAAATCATATTTATTCTTTCCCCTCATTGATATGATAGTTGGATAAGAAGGGATAGAGATGTGCTTATATGATCTACAATAGAACTGTAAAGTGTATTTTACTATTATAGCATGCCTCAATTTGAACTCTGACATTTCAAGTGCTCAACAGTCCTATGTAGCCAGTGTTTAGTCTGTGACAAATATTTGTACAAGTTTCATGGGTTCATACAAATTGTGTCTTTTTACATAAAATTTATTGAATTATCCCAATATTAAAAAATGTTTCATATAACTGTTTCATATAACTGATATTTTCTCTTTCATGTACCTGATAATTGCTCAAGTAACATTAGTAATTCTGAATATTCTGCTTTGTACACAAAGTATCTAGATTGGTGCATGCAGTTCACTTTTGTATATGTTTTTTACATTTACTTTTATCCATAAATTTCACCCCTTATAATCCATTTGTTCTTGTTGCAGTGTTACTACTCCTGTCTCTTATTTCAAGAAGTTTTGCAAAAAGTTTGTTTCTAAAGTTGATGTTTTTTTGTAAATCAATGTAGTAGTTTCTTTTAAACTATATAAATATATATATATACACACACATATATATAAATATATATATACACATATATAATTATATATATAAAATGGACAGGATCTGTATATATATAAAATATATATTATATATTAAATATATTAAATATATATATTTAATAATATAAAAATATATATTTGCATGCTTTATTCCTTCCATTTAGTGTAAATTAATCTTTTCCATTTTAAAAAATTTCCTTCTTTTTGATTCTGGAAGATAGATGTCTTTTACATGCAACATAGTATGTTCAGATGTATCTCCTATGTCTGTTTCACTTAAAAGGGTCCTTGGGGTGATACTGACGCTACCTGCATACCCTTAGTCAGTGTTCCCATCTCAAGACCATTATATCTTCAGAGTCTTTTTTCCATATAATGTAATTCACTCACATATTCCATTGACTGGGATGAGGACACCTATGTGGGGCCATTTCATCTTCCCCGGGTAATAAGCCTGACTTAAACTGAGGTCTTATTCAAGACCTTCACATTTCCCTCTTTTAAAACATTTTGTTGGGCCAGAGATTTAGCTCAGTGGTTCTGGCACCTGCCTTGAAAACGCAAAATCCTGAGTTCAAACCCAGTAACCACATACAATAATGCTGGGCATGGTGACTCACGCCCACCAGCAATCAGCACCACATACCACAGTGCCAGATGTGGTGGCTCACGCCTGTCATCCCAGCACTTGGGAGGCAGAGACAGGAGGATTGCTGAGTTCTAGGTTTACCTGGGCTACATAGAGAGCTCAGGGCCAGCCTGAACTGCAAAGCAAGACCCTGTCTCAAAAAACCAAACCAAACAAAAAAGCATTTTGTTGTTTCTTTAAGAACTTTTTCATCCATGAATTCCTGTTCTCTAGGCTCCATGGCCACCTTCTTATTGAACTTTCTCATCTCCCTCCTCTATTTTATGAGCAATATTTTTGGAAAAGTGTATGTTGTCATTGATTTCTTTTCTCTGTACTATCCATTTTTCTCCTTTGCTTCCAATATGTATTTCAAAAATATGTATTTTGTTTTGTTACTGCCCCCTGTCATTCTCCAGAACTAATTTTATTTTCACAAAGTGCCAAGGTGAAGTGCTGTGAAATTTGTAAAATACAGATACTCAAAATGAAACTTTTCCTTTACGTATATATTCTAAACTAGTCTATAGAACAAAACAGGCTAAGTTCTCCTTTGGAAAGTATATCTTCCCAAAGCTTACTTTTTTTTTTTTGAGACAGGGTCTCACTTTGTAGTTCAGGCTAGCTCTGAGCTCACTATGTAGTCTAGGTAAGCCTTGAACTCAGCAATCCTCCTGTCTCTGCCTCCCGAGTGCTGCCCAAAGCTTACTTTTGAGAAAATACAGATACAACAGACCAGTGTATTCAGTGCTGAGTTCCTTGACTAGTTTCTGGAGTGTAGTCCACCAGACTGGTGATGACAAAAGGTTTTCTGAAGGAGTTTTAAAGGAGACTGGGAAAAGAAATACATGCAATATGTAATGAGAAAGCCACATGAAAAGTGAAATTAGAAATTCGTAGAAAGACAAGCAGAGTCCAGCGAATGATTCCCCGAGATCTGAAGATAGAATAATGGCATCAGAGGGGGAGATAGATTAATCCTGTAATGCTTATGGTATCTTTCACATGTTTTTCAGTATGTGTGTAAGTGGAATCCACAAGTAGCTGCGGTTCAATCTATAGCAAGGAGGGGTGTCTGGCTTTAAGTTTTAGATCCTGCTGAGATATGGTTGTAGGTCTTCAGTCTCTTGGGTTCCACCTGGATACGGCTTCTCTTGTCTGATGCCTCCAGGGAACGTGACAGTGATTTCCTGGGGATCTACTGCGGTGGACTCAAGGTACCTATCTTTGCACCAGTGGGAACGTCCTGGTTTTTCTTCCTGTAGAGTTTACTCAAACCTTCCATAGAAACTGAATATCCACATAAAGGGCTATAGCAGCTTGAGCATTTTTTTAGCTAGTTTTTAAATTTCTTTTTTAAGAATCCTTGAAATTAAATGCTTTATATATGTGTAAAAGGATCCAGGATATATATCCTGATCCAGGATATATATCCTGATCCAGGATACATAAAAACTCATAGTTGTTGACTCTCAATTATTAAATTACCCAGAACTGGACCAGATATTTAGCTCAGTCGTTCCAGCACCTGCCTAGCAAGCACAAATTCGCTGGTTTGATCCGGTTAACCACATACAACAATACTGACTGTAGTGACTCATACCCACTAGCAATCAGTGCCACATACCACAGTGCTGGGTGTGGTGGCTCACGCCTGTAATCCCAGCACTTAAGAGGCAAAGGAAAGAGGATTGCTAAGTTTGAGGTTTGCCTGGGCTACATGGTGAGCTCAGGGCCAGCCTGAACTACAAAAAGTGACTGCACTCTTTGCTGAGCATCTTTTAACCAGTTGTATAGCTAAAAACACACCTATTCTGTCCTATCAAGTGATCTCCAGCAAACATAACTGCTATTACACTGTACCTTCTCCTGTTATCTCAAAACTGCTGACATCCTCAATTTCTTCTGAAACAAACTAAACCTCAGCAAATCACCCAGTGATTATCTTCACTGGTGAGAGTTCCATGACCAGAGTAAAGGAACTCACTTTTCAGAAGCACTCGTAGTCTTCCTCATTCTAACATTTCTTGTTATATGTAGGAAGCCTTTGCCCAGGTACCTCAATAACTATTGATTCCTGTGATGTAATTTTAAGAGAGCATGTATTCTTATGGTTCAATACCAAATACCATGTTCCTGTCACAGGCTGTTGGTTTGTCCTAACAGAGTGGATTTCAAGGGCCCCAAAAGACATTCAAAACCATTCTCACATCATCCTAGCTTGTTGACAATGTGGTAGGGATGTATCACCCTTTCACAAAGAATTAAGAACTTGTATTTTTAACCTACTTTAGTTGATTTTTAATGTCATGCAATCTTCAAAAAAGGGAGTAAGGAAGGAGCACTTTGTGATGGGTTGTCTCAGAAACTATCTCCAAATTGGCCATCATGTGGGTCCTAAACTGTGGCAATACAATTTCTCAGATGTCTGTATAGTGCCTCATCCAATTATTTCAGGTGACAGTTGGATTTTGTCAAGCTACTTTGATGTATGTCCCCATGTGGTAAGGGAGGAGCTTTGTACAACCTTAGGGAAAGGTGTGTGTTTGTTTGCTTTTTCATTTCCAGAACCAAGTCGGGGCTGAAAACAATCCATGTGATCTTGAGGCACTGACAAAAATATCTTGTCCTAAGCCTCAGAGTATGGGTGCTATGGATAATTCTTTCAGGACAATGAAATGGATTTCAGACTACTGGTCTCCAAAACTTGGAGAGAATAAATATGCAATGATTGAGGAAATTTGTTACAACTTTGGAAGCAAATTCTATCCACTTTGCTAGGCTCACCTGCTTTTAAATAGCCTTGCTATAACACTTTATTTAAACAATGGTTAACACAATACAACCCCATCATTTACATTCCAAAAAAAGCCTTCTGCATGCCAAAAGTATTATCAATATATTCATCTTCACCACAATTGTGTAAGAACTTATAGTTAAATGCTTCTGAGCTAGCTACCTGGCTCACAGTTCAAACAAGATGGAAAAAACATAAGATATTGTGATGAATATTTTGTCCTAGTACTACAAAATAGTATTTGTTGGCCTCAAGATGAAGTTTAATACATATCAAAGTGCATACTTATATTTTCAACAGCTTTAAAAACATTCTGTTTGGGTAATGCAACAATAACAACAAGCAGGCACTGTCACAAACTGTTTATAAATTCTTGGGTACGGTGGTCCTGAGAGATTTTACTTGCAGTCTTAACACAGTGGCCTTCTACCCCTCAGAGTGTGTTTAAAGTCAAGGGTCATACTTCGTGTTGAGGCGCAGCAGCTGCTCTTTGCCATTTATCAGAAGCGACTTCAACTTTCCATCTTCTTCCACTTCTACCCTTTCTTGGCCATTCTCGACGATTCTCTTGGTAGTGATTTTTTTGCCATTAACTATTTTGGTGGAAGTTGACATGGACTTGAAGCTGCCTGCTCCACCACTATCACAAGACATAGAGAAAGAAGAAAGGCCTCCATTTCCCTGGGAACCAAAGGAAGCAAATTCCGTATCAAAGGAAGAAAGATCACTTCTGAAAGGTGGAAATTCTCTGAAGGTAGAAAAAAGGGATTCAGACCTGCTTCGGTGGGAGCTCCTCCCGCCTCCAAAAACATCCTCAAATGAGTCTCCAAAGAAGTCAAATGAGAAAGGGTCATGGCCTCCGAAGAATTCCTTGAAAACTTCCACCGGGTCACGGAAGGTGAAGACAAACTCGAAAGGGTTAATGAAGGAGGCCGCGCCAGCGTTGGCACCGCCATCTGCTCCCGCCTTCCCACAGCGATCATAGACGTCGCGTTTCTTGGCGTCGGACAACACCTCATAAGCCTGGGCCACTTGTTTGAATCTCTTTTCTGCCTCCTCCTTGTTCTCAGGGTTTTTGTCGGGATGCCATTTGAGCGCCAGCTTGCGGTACGCCTTCTTGATGGCCTCTGACGAGGCCTGCCGAGGCACACCCAGCACCTCGTAGTAGTCCACCATGTTGTACTGCCTCCCAAGGCGAGAGCTTGGCTTGCAGCCTGGGGGTAGGAGGCGGGGTTCTGCACTAGAGGTGCAGGGTCAGGGACCCTATAGGGACCCCCTTGTGACACAGCAGCTTCTCATTGGTTGAAGTGGAGGTCCCATCCCAGAATTCACTGCTCTAGGGGTTTGGAGAAGCTCTGTGACGCACACGGCCTCATCCATTTATGTCCCACCCACCCTATAGGCTCCGCCCACCCCACTCTAACGCAGCAGTTGTTTCTAAATGGGGTAGAAAAGCAGGAACTTGGGGGCAGGAATGGGAGACCGTGATTCACGCTACCTTAGAAAATTTTTTTTTCTCAAAAGTCAGCTTGGAATCAAGCCTTTCCCTTAGCCTGGAGGAAGGTGAGGGTGATGGAATGGGCCCAAGGACAGCTGTCTGTTAATAAGGACTGCAGTTCTAACAGATTTCTGTCTCAGAATCCATTTACTTTTGCTTATATGAGTTATTCTATCATCTGTTTCACAAGAGAAAATTAAACAATTTTAAAAGATATATTCATGAGTTGGTCCATTATGTGACTCATACTGTCATCAGAAAATAATTTTCAGAAAAATCAGTGAGAAGGATGTCATTTGATATCATTCACATTTCTTTTTGTAGCTCAATAGAAGAGAGTTAGAACCTCACATCTGCTATGTGAATCTATTGTGATATCACAGCCTCCCTTTGGGAAGATTTCTATGCATCCGTGAGAAAATGAGAAAGTAAGACAGCATCATTATTAGGAAAATCGTTTTGACTTTGTAAAATTACCCTGAAAAATTTATTTGGGATCCTCAGGATTCCCTAGCTTGTATGAGAACCACTGACCTAGAAAATTATTATTAAAATTTGCAGGCTGTACTTAAAGCACTTTGAAGAAACTCAGGGTATTATTATTACCACTAAAACTGCTGCATCGTGACTGTGATACTCCTTTCAGTATTTCTTGGTATCTGAGTTCTCTCCACTTTGTCTTTATTCTCTCTTGGATACTGTCTGCCTTGCTTTGCTCAACTAGGGGCAACACCCCAATAAAGGCCCCTTAGCTCTAAAAGGGGGATAGTTTACCAGTGAGCTTTCTAATATTTCTTCATGAAGATTAGAAGGTCTCATCGGATGCATTAATCTCCCCAGAATGAACTGCCAGGTTCATGCCACAGAGTGACTGAACTTGATTGAACCCTGGGACTTGGCACTCAGCTGGGATGCAATAAACTGTACTGGGGAGTTTATCAGGAGTAAAGTACAGTGGGAGAAAAGCAATTCGGGAAAGTATCAAGCAAATTTTTGGGAAGGGCAAATGCATGGAGGGTAAAGGGAAGAGAAAAAGATCAGGCAGAAGGACTAGAAAGGAGGAATAAACTTGATAGGGGACTGGAGTCCATTCCAGGAGGTCCTGATGACAAGGCTGAAGAATCTGAGTTTTCTTATGGGCTCCAGGAAGCTACTGACCAAGGTGCCAGAAGTGATGGGTTGGGGGTGGGGCCGGGCAGGGCATGGGCAGCTAACAGGGTGAACCAGAAGGACAACTAGGAGGGGTTGAGAGAACTGGTCCTTGGAGCAGAACCGTGACAGCTAGGCCAGAGAGTCAGTAGTAGAGTCATCTAGACTCAGAAGCATTTGCTGGGCTAGGACACCTAGAGCAGAAGAGAGGAGGCTGGTCCATGCAGAGATGCTCACTGTCTGTGAGAATGAGATGATGGCTCCAGAGCTCAAACCCTGCTTTTGAGGAAGGTGTGGGTTTAGATCTAGTCTAGTAGCAAACTGCTTGAAATGGAAAGCAGAATACAAGAAAGTGCTACAGAAGTTTAAGGAAGACAGCTTTGTTCCCTCCAGAGGGCCCTGCTCAGGACCCACAGGAAAGTGGAATGTTGATGTTGCTCCTTTGGTCACGCGCCCTCTCCTTTCTGACCATATTGGGGAGCTAAGAGTGTCCCAAGAGATGGGACTATTAACTTCTAGCTGTCACTTAAGAAAGAACCTCCTTATAGGTTCCAGGAACCTTTCACAGAACCCTCTCCTTAGTAGCTTCCCCAGCAAGACCAGGTTGCTCTTCCATTCTCAGTTTCCTCAGCTTCCAGAGCACACCCTACTTTGCCCTATACCTGCCTGCTGAACCTGTTCGTTACGGTGGGGGTCATCTCTAACTTGATTTTCTGAGTCTGCTCCTAACATTGTGCCTGGAAAATAATAGAGCCCACATATCCTTAAATATTTGGTGGGAGAGAATTTCCTATGCGTTTTAAGTGTCAGGTCTCCTGAGATGCCAAGGCAAAGGCTTTATTGACCCATGTACCAGTGCTACTCATGGTAGTTTATGATGGACATTCAGATTCGGAGCCAGTGTTTCCATGTTTGGGTGCAGAGTGGTGGCGCCAAACCATTTAAGTATGCAGCAGCCTCAAAACAGCTCCATGGGCTAAGGTGTAGCTAACCGGGAGAGTATCTCCCTTGCTTATGTGTAGCCCTGTGTTGATCCCCAGCACCATACAATAAATAAATACGTAGAGACAATAGATAAATAGCTGTGAGGCTCTATGTGATACAAAAAAGTCGTAAGACCGTTGTAATGCTGTTTACAACACCTTTCATGTGGTCAGCAGATGAACTCTCGTGACTTGGGGATTTTGGAAAATTATTGCTTTTAAAGTTTAACTTGAGGATTTCAGAACTGCAGATAAGGGGTCAGCAAAGAGCAAATGCACTGCTACATCTTTTCTGCTAGGCCTGAAGTAAGAATGTTGAGACTGGGGAGGAGCTTCAGGGCATGTGTGTGCACCCCGTGGAAGCACAAGCAAATCTAGAGGTCTGGTGATGAAAGATTCTGGCTTAGAGAAAAGAGAAACTAAGTACCAGAATGAGAGGTAGGTTTCCATGAGACGCCAAAGCTTAATTAGCCCTTTCTCCACGATCCTTGAGCCTGTCTACAGCATTGAGTGCCCAGTAATGTTGGGATCTGTGCTCTCATTCCGGGATTGTACAGAACGGCAGTGGATCCCAAAAGAAAGGAATGCCTTGCTCCGTTCTGTCTGCACCCTGATGTGCCCAGTCTCAGCAGGGCGTGACTCTGTCCTGATCTCCTAGGACACCAGCTGGTGCTGTATGAGTACCTTTCTCTTCACTGCAGTCCTTTTGTCTCCCTTTTCTCTTTTATGCTAATTGGACGGTGATTTGGGGATCCCAGCTTTCTTTCTGACTTTCAGTTCATTGAAAGTTTCAATCAAGGACTTGCATACCTCTTTCTGTACTACAAGAGACTGTGAGTTGTTAAGAACTAAGGACACTGGCACTGACCATTAGGGTCCAGGTTTTATCTCTGCCACTTAGGAAATACAGGACTCTGGAAAATCTGTTGCCTTTCTCTGCTTCAGTGTTTTTGTAAAATGGGAAAATATTGCAGCGTCTGCCTCTACAGGAGAGCACTAAGGAATTGCATAAAATATGTTGTACGTACTTAGCTTAATAGTACTTGGTACATTGTATAAGCTCAATAAATACAAATCCCTGTTCTTATGTTTGTCCAACCGCTTCCTTTGTTGGGCTCAATACATGTTTGTGAGATAAGTGAAGAAAACTCAATGCCCATGGTCAGGCTGCGCCCTGAGTGGGGCTGTGGAGGAGAATGCGTTAACCTCCACAATCCAAATGGGAGCTGTGATGTCGTGCTCTTTTGGTTCCAAAAGGCTAAGAAATATTGTTTTATTTCTGGAAAAAAAATACTCTGTCACTTTGGGGTCCCTTTTCCTCTCTTGTAAGATTTTCTTGATCTCTGTTCCCACTCAAGAATGTGATGTGAGGAAGGAATTCCACCCAACTTGTCTGTTGTAGCCTATCAAAAAACCCAATTGATATCCACCCTATTCATTCCCAAAAGTCAACTTCCTGCTGTCCTGGCGGACTGGTGGCTTTTATCATGTGACTCAATCAAACATTAACTTAGTGTGTACATGGCTCTAGCTATATGGGAGCAGGTGGAAGGGAGCAAAGGCGAAGGTGCCATGGCTGCGTTACCCTGGAGCCCACGTCCATTTGTCCTGGGCCTCCTACTGTTTGCACTTCTGTCCTCAGTGTCCCAAGCCGGGAAGCTGCTGGTGGTCCCAGTGGACGGCAGCCACTGGCTAAGTATGCTCGGGGTCATCCAGCAACTGCAGCGGAACGGACATGAAGTGGTGGTCGTGGTGCCTGATGCCCTGTTGTATGTAAAAGAAAGTTCATTCTACACCTTGAAGAGGTACCCTGTGCCATTCCAGAGGAAGGAGGTGGAAGACGGTTTTGTTGAACTTGGGCATGATGTTTTTAAGAACGAGCCTTTTCTGCAGCGTATGATCAGAATCTACAAGAAAGTCAAAAAGGACTCTGCTTTGCTTTTCTCTGGCTGCTCCCACCTCGTGCACAACAAGGAGCTGATGAGCTCCCTGGCAGAAAGCAGCTTTGATACTGTGCTGACAGACCCTTTCCTCCCTTGTGGTGCTATCGTGTCCCAGTACCTGACTGTCCCTGTTGTTTTCTTCTTGAATGCTTTGCCATGTGGCCTGCATTTTGGAGCCACCCAGTGCCCCAGTCCACTGTCTTACGTGCCTAGGTCTATGTCCTTGAACCCAGATCGCATGACCTTCCTGCAACGGGTGAAGAACATGCTCATTTTCTTGGGAGAGAAAGTCCTGTGCAAAGTGCTTTATTACCCCTATGAGTTACTTGCTTCAGAAGTCCTTCAGAGAGATGTGACTGTCCAGGATCTTCTGGCCTCTGCATCTGTCTGGCTGCTCCGAACAGACTTTGTAAATGAGTACCCCAGGCCCACCATGCCCAATATGGTTTTCATTGGTGGGGTCAACTGCCTTGACAAAAACCGGCTCTCCCAGGTGTGTATGGGAGTGGGAGATTTACTTGCTTGTGCTCTTGGGAGGTCTTCAGATGAAGCTTTCTGGAGGTAGGTGCTAAGTGAACATACAAGATAATTTTAAAGACCTCTTTTGTTAATTTCTCTTTCTCAAGTCTCCTAGGCTTGAGTTTGTTTTCAGCATCACCTTCTGGGTACTTTCATTGTATGCCAGATTTTGGAGATTGCGTCTTGGGCATTTTATTCTGTGTGCTTCCTAGGTAGTAATCAGTGTGGCACAGCGAGTACTAACTACCCTGGACACAGAGTTCTTGCAAATGTGTAAGACATTCCTGCTGCCTTGACTGAGCCAAGTGATTGAAGTTTAAGTCCATTGAAGTAACTATTTGACATTTATAAATCCTGGCAAAGGAAGTTGCCTGTCTGGTCTAGGTTTAAGTGCTTGTTTCTAGAGAGTCTAGCAGGTCCGGCAGCCTCTTTCTTTATCTTCTCATAGCTGACTTACCCAACAGGCAGGTTTAGCCACTGAGCAGAAAGGTAATGATCTCACTCTTTAACATGCTCATATGCTAAGTTTTTTCTCTACAGACCTTAAAGTATGCACAAAACTAGTATTACATCCTTTTCTAAGTGTCAGCAGAGTGGAGAGTAACAGGAGAGGGCATGGGGAGGGCTGTCCTAGAAGGAACATTTCGCAGGGTGGCCATTCATTCAGCGATCCTGCATTGGTGCAGAAACTTCTGGGCTGGAAACAGTTCTTCATAGTCCTGGAATCACATATGTGTGTGGGTGTGCAGAATTTTTATTGCTTGCCTTTCAACATAGAGCGGTGATATAAGCCCTTTCCTTACTTAGTATGTTGCGGCTATTGCTGTGGTTCTGAATAGGATGTTTGCTTTTTCAGCACAACACTTAAAGTTATTCTGCTAGCTGTCTCATCTAGTTTTCTAGGGAAGAACACTGGAATTTGTATTCCAGGACATTTTGCTGTTGTGACAAAAACTTTCTCTCAACAAAGATCAAACATTTCATAGTTTTATTCATATGTGTTCTATTTCTTTCTTTTTTTAGACAGGGTCTCACTTTGTAGTTCTGGCTGGCTCTGAGCTCACTGTGTAGCCCAGGCAAGCCTGGAACTCAGCAATCCTCCTGCCTCTGCTCCCCGAGTGCTGGGATTACAGGCGTGAGCCACCACGCCCGGCACTGTGGTATGTGGTATTGATTGCTGGTGGGCATGAGTCTCCACGCCCAGCATTGTATGTGGTTACTGGGGATCGAACTCAGGACCTTGTGCTTGCAAGGCAGGCACCGGAACCACTGGCCCATATTTGTTCTATTTCTAATTCATTCTTTTGAGGTCTGTTTTACTACTGTGAGTATGATACTTTTTCCATTTCTAGCCAAACACTATGTAGCTATCTTGCCAAAATATTGCTTTTCATTAAAAAAATTTTTTTGAGGCAATTTGCTTAGTTGCCAGGGTGAGCTCAAACTTGCAAGCCTCCTGCAGTAGATTCTCAGAGTGCTGGGACTGAAGTGTGTGCCACCATGCCTGGCTGCTCTTTATAAGTTAGAAAAAACTAATATGCAGTCATTTTATCCTAAAGCATTTTAGATTCTTCTGTTCTAAACCAGAGCTACTGAAGTAGCTAAACTTTCTGAGAACAGCTGAATGCTGTGGTACCAGCAAAGATTCTTAATCTGGCTGCTGATTTGAAGGGAAATGGATTTTTATTTTATCATTTTGCCTGATGTTTGCCATTGTTTGGAACAAATAGTCTTTATTTAAATTCTTTCCCCCTTTAGGAAGTTTATGGAAGAAGCTGCTGCACTTTATCAACTGCCTTTTATGACACTTATTGATGTAATCATATCTCCCTCTCCATAAATTTGTCTACTTGAATTGCACTGAGTGTACGTTGGTTGCTGCCTTGCTGGTGTAAGCAGGCTTCAGTGTGAAAATATCTGTGCAGACTGTACCTGATAGCTGCCTTCTTTGTCTTGTTTGCTGTTTTAATCTGAAATTCTACCTTTTAAGTATTAATCTCTCTACTCTATATAATTTTTGTTTACAAAAATTTTTATTTTTGTCTCTGAGCTTTTTTAAAAATAACATGGAGTTGATACATTTAATCCAGTGAGACAAATTGCTTTAGTAGCTTCCTTTTGCATATTTGAATTTACCAATGGCTAGATTTGACTGTAACTCTTCCAATTTATTTTGTGCTTTTTTTACTTTGCCATTTTCCCTTTGCCTGACTTTCACAGTTTGGAAGTTACTGTTTTTCTTCTGCCCTTTGTTAGTTAAAAAGTGCTACTCTCTACTTCCAATGTTCTAGAGCCAATTATCCCATTTTCCATCTTGGTTAAAGTCCTGAACTTCAAGATAAGGAAAAAAGATTAAAAAAGGAATAAAGGCTCTGAACCAAAATTTTAATAAATCAAAAGGATTGAGGATATATCTTAGTGGGAGAGTGTATTCACAGACCCCCTGGTTTACTCCATAGTACTACAAAAAACAATTACCAAGTACCCCTAATCCCAGCTACTTGGGAGGCTGAGGCAGGGTGATCAAGGCCAGTCTGGGCAACATAGCCAGACCTTTCTGTCTCAGAATAAAACAAAAAGGGCTAAGGACGTAGCTTAGTGATAGAGTGCGCCTGGGTTTGATCCCTGTTGCAGAAAAAGAAAAATACTACTACTACTACTAATAATAATAATAACAATAATAATGACAAGATCTTTATTCTTTTAAAAGAGTCCCCAGAGAAAGCATGAGCTGGCCTTGTATATGGTGGATCTAGAAGTAAAAGAACATCGCTGAGAGAAAAAGGATTAAACCCCAAGAGAAGTGTGTGTCATTTGTCATTATTTTGTGGCGGTAAGGGACTGCCTTTGTGTACAGAAGTGATTTGGAGACTGTATGTAGCTGTATAGGTTTTGAATGAGAAGAACAGGTTAATAGAAGATTGGGGTGGCCAGAGACTGAGAGAGCAAGGGGCAGAACAACTCTGTGGGACAAGGAAGCTGGAGGGAGATGTGGTTGGCTCAGGATACAAAACAGTACAGTGACATGTTTTTAATGTGTTGTGGGTTCTAGAAAGACGGAAGATACTTGAGAGGAAAAATTTAATGAAAAGCCTACAGCTGCAAAAACTAAACTCTCAGTATAACAGGCTCTATCCTAAAGATCTTATCTTGGACAGGGAAGCCTCGCTAGAGTGAGGAAGTCCTTTAACCAGCTTGAAGGGTGGAGAGCTATCTCATCTTTGTTGGAAAGGGACAGGAGTTGGGGAGCAAAGGTTATGCACAGTTAACATATTGACTATTCTTTGGCTCATCCATGGCATGTGAAATCACCCAAGGTATTGGGAAGTTTACCAAGTGGGGAATGGAGTACAGCTTTATGGGGCCCATAAAAGGTGGCAGAGATAACAGAATCTCTGTCAGTTGCTCTGCCTTCAATCTCTGATAGTAGATAAAGTTACCTGCTCTGTAAGCTTTAGTTACCTATTTACCTTTGGGTGTTAATGTACCTGTGGTTTGGTTTGTGTTAATTAATCCTAGGAACTGAGTGGGCATGGGAGGGTGTGAAGGAGGATAAACTGACTCTCCCTTCTTGGGGGACGGAACCTGAGGGCAAAGCTCTGGGGCAGTGTAGGTCACCCTCTGCCATTACTTAGCAGAAAGCCTGGCTCCAGCTATAAAGGAAGGGGGAAGGGGAGCGGGTGTGATGTGGCTCTTGGGAGGGAGGACTTCAGAACAGCCATTAGGAGGGTGTCCTTGGCACAGACTGCAAGTATGGTGTGGTGGTGAAAGGGAGAAGCCTGGGCTCTCTGACCTTTTAGATGGGCAATGGACTAGATAGTGATGGTGAAACTTTCTGAGTTTTAGTGATGCAAATAAACTTCTGGGGCAGGTGTGCTGGAGGGTCCCCACCACTGGACTGGGCCAAGACATGGCTGCTGTGATGGGCCAGAGGACTGCCTAGGGCCTGGAGCCTGTGGCTTGGTTGGAAGGAGAGTGGGTGTGCTTTAGAGAAGTGTTCAGGGTTGACCTGGAAAAATCCCAGCCCTGTTCAGGTTGGAGCTTGGCAGAAGTCACTCTTAAGGAGGTCATGTATATTGAGCCTTGTTGGGTGTGTTCTGTGTCTCACAGGTGAGGTGCGCAAGGGGTTTGCCCTGCATAGTCCATGTTTAACACAGAAGGTACCAAATTCCAGGGGCCCTCAGCTGTGGACAAGACTCTGCCTTGCCCATAACTTTCTTTGGAAACATATGAAACTTTCAAGGGCCAATTAGGTGATTACCAGTGTATCAATCAGTCAGTGTTTACTAGGAAAGCAGATATAGCACAAGATATTCAAATCTATAAGAATTTATAAGATTGGCTTCCATTGGCCACCGCAGAGTAGGATGTGGAAGAGGGATAATCGGAAGGTCTCTTTGCACGCTGGACACTGAAAGATTCAGTCAAAGGTCTGGAGCACACTGTAGTATCCCAGGCTGTTGGGGTTTGTGGTGGAAGCTAAAGGATTTTCACTGGAGGCCAGGAGATGACATCAAGGGTGAAGGCAAAGACTGGAGCCCCTCTGAGGAAATGGAAGCAGATCCATCCTTCATTTCCCCTTTGAACCACCCAGATGGCAAGCCACTCTAGCGTGTGGAGTTGCTGAGCCTGTTTAGTTGAGCTCTTACTCAGACAGAGTTAGTCAATCATCATAACCAGTCTATAGTCAGGAGAGCTGATATCTTTATTTGCTCTTCTCCTGCCACTAAGTGGCAAGTGTGTGAGTGCACATGCATGTGCCTGTGTTTGAATGTCTGTGTGTACACACATGTGTGGGTATATACATATGCGTATACATGTACCTGCATGTTCATCTGGTTTTATTTTGGAAAGTTAACATGTTACCTGGATTTTCTATCTCAAGGAAAGCCCACAGGCAATACTGTAAGCGAGAAGCCTTCCTTCTTTGGAAAGGAGTGGGGGAGGTTACATGTATTGCATTTTATGCATGTAAATTTAGTATATTGCTCTTAAGCTTACTAGTGACAGGCTGACTGAAACTTTACAGAAAGAAGTGATGGCTAGTGGTGCGTTTCATCCTACAATAAGAACTCACAGATTAACAGCTCTTTTCTTTATTTCATACATACTGAATCATGTTCTTTAGAGGAAGATCTTGAATGGAGAGTTTAGAGTATATAGTCACCAAAGAATATGAGAAACAATTAATGGGAAATTTCTTTTGGGGCTGTAGGAATTTGAAGCTCATATTAATGCTTCTGGAGAACATGGAGTTGTGGTTTTCTCATTGGGATCCATGGTCTCAGAGATTCCGGAACAGAAAGCTATGGCCATCGCTGAGGGGTTGGGGAAAATACCTCAAACGGTGAGAAAACTTTCTATGACTCCTTCATATATTCATATTCATAGGAATTATAACCCCAAACTTTCTGTACCCAAATTACTTCTCTTAGTTGGATCTTTGGATTTAATATCCCCTGCCACTTCCCAACTACTAATCCAAAGTTGTCCCCCACTTTACTTTTAGCTCTCAGCTACCCTAAACTATGGTCCACTTCACTCTGAAGTCTCATTTTCTCTGACAGACCCTAAAGTATTAGGGAGAATGTAGTTAAAAATAGATAAACACAATATTGTTTCTTCCAGTATTTAGTGAGTATCTCCAAAAAGCTGTTTGTTAGGACACTGAGTTTATCTCACATTTCTTCTTATATATTTCTGCATATAGTTGATCTATTAACTAAATTCTCCTTGAAAATGCAGAAATGTGAAAAATTCAAGTGTGCACCTGGGTGGCTTTGTTTTGTATTCACATAGCAGCACCCTCTGGTCATAAGCCCCTGGGACAAGACACAGAATACTGGCAGCCCAAACGACCTTCTCATTGCTAAATGCCTGCTCTGGCAGAGTTATATTTTTCCTTTCCACTCTGAGAACTTTTCATTCCAGCTGCTTCAGATTTATTTTAAAAAAAAAAAACCTATCGTGTTGTTTAGTTGAACTGTGTTCTTTCTGTCCCTGCAAGGTCCTGTGGCGCTACACTGGAACTCCACCATCCAACCTGGCAAAGAACACGATCCTTGTGAAGTGGTTACCCCAGAATGATCTGCTTGGTATGTCGGAAGACTGTGCTGTGCAGGTCAAACCAGGCTAAATAAAGAAATGTCTTAGGCATAGCAAATCTAAACGGTCATTTAGCTTGACAACACTGGGGTCAGTGCGGCCCTCCTTGCTTGCTGTTTATGGGACATGGTCTCCTCTGCAAGGGCCTTGTAGAGATAACACTGAGTGTTCCTGGGTTTGGTGAGAAGATGTGGCCACCTGCCTGCCTGCATCTCTGCCATCATCTTCCTCAGGTCACCCGAAGACCCGGGCATTTATCACACACTCTGGCTCCCATGGTATTTATGAAGGAATATGCAATGGCGTCCCCATGGTCATGATGCCCTTGTTTGGTGATCAGATGGACAATGCAAAGCGCATGGAAACACGGGGAGCTGGTGTGACCCTGAATGTCCTTAAAATGACGTCTGATGATTTAGCAAATGCTCTAAAAAAAGTCATCTATGAGAAAAGGTAAGAGAAAAACTAAGGAAAATACTACCTGTATTTCCCCCTTCCCCTCCCTCTCTTTCTTCTCTTCCTTTCTCTTCCTCTTCTCTAAAGAATGCTTTTCTTACTACATAGAAACACATCCCCAGGGCTAGGGATTTAGCTCAGTGGTGCTGCTGCCTGCCTAGCAAGTGTAAGGCCCTGAGTTCAATCCCTGGTTGTGCAATACATACATAAATACATACATACATACACATACATACATACCTACATATGTACATGAAGCACATTTCCCTTCTAAATTTAGACAATCTGGTAGCCTCCTTACCTGGAAGCAGCATAAAGGGAGGCATGTTCACATCTGTGTGTGTGCCAGGCACTAACATAATTGTCTTGGCCTTAGCTACAAGGAGAACATCATGCGCCTCTCTAGACTGCACAAGGACCGACCCATAGAGCCGCTGGACCTGGCTGTGTTCTGGGTGGAATTTGTGATGAGACACAAGGGGGCGCCACACCTGCGTCCTGCCGCCCACGACCTCACCTGGTACCAGTACCACTCCTTGGATGTGATCGGTTTCCTCCTGGCCATTGTGCTGTTGGTGATCTTCATCACTTTTAAGTGTTGTGCCTATGGCTTCCGGAAATGCTTTGGGAAAAAGGGGCGAGTAAAGAAAACCCACAAATCCAAGACACATTGAGAAATGAGTGGGGTAAAAAGGAGAAAATATGCTCAATTCTCTAATCAAATGCAAACTTGAAAACAGTGTTGAATTCTTTTTATTCTCATTAAGGAAATTCTCTGGGAAGAGTTAAGACATCCCTGGAGTATTTTTTTTACATAAAAATAATTGAAATATGGTCTCCCTTATTGGCAAAGGTATCTGAATATGGATTCTATCTCACCGGCATCTTGAGTCTCTGTTTCCTTTGTTGTTTGTCAGGTGACTTAGAGGCAGTATTTTTCTTACTCAGAAGAGTTGCTGGTTGAATCGAGGGTGTCCCTGAGGTTCTCCCCACTGAGTGAGGTTTGAAGGTCCAGGTGTTGGGGCCTTGGCAATGAAGGTTCCTCTGCATGCTTAGAGAGGGAAACCTTTGTACCTTTCTGGTGTACTTGGTTTGAATGAACATCTTGAAATCCTTGAAAACAGCATGATTTCAACTTTGGGTGGGATTGGTGGGTGATGTATTTGAGATGATAATAATTGCTGTGTAAAATAGATCAGAATTTGATAAAAACCCAAAGTGTAATGGTGGGGGAGAATATGTTTTCTGATGTTCCCTGTAACTAAAATTTTACTAATAAATTCACATAAATTATATTTTTGAGGTGTTGTCCTCTTTATTGGTGTTGCATTTATTCACATATTATGTTGCTCAGTCAACACTGAGCAGGCCCCGAGTTTATTTTTCACACACACCCACACCCACACATACACACACACGCACACACATGAAGAAAACTCACCAGTAATTACATTGCCCAGAAATAACTACTGTCGCTATTGTAGTTTGGATTTTGAGTATTACCAAAAGGCACATATGCTGAAGACTTTTTTTTTTTTTCTTTTGAGACAGGGTCTCACTTTGTAGTTCAGGCTGGCTCTGAGCTCACCATGTAGTCCAGACAAGCCTCGAACTCAGCAATCCTCCTGTCTCTGCCTCCCGAGTGCTGGGACCACAGGTGTGAGCCACCACACCCAGCACTGTGGCATGTGACATTGATTGCTGGTGGGCGTGAGTCTCCACACCCAGCATTATATGTGGTTACTGGGAATTGAACTCAGGACCTTGCGCTTGCGAGGCAGGTACCGTAACCACTGAGCTGACACTCCGGCCCTGCACTTTCTAATTAGAAAGTAATACATGATGCTTACAGTAGATGTGAAAAATCTAGAGGCTTTCACATATACACGTGTGTGCACACACACCCACACCCACACACACACATGAAGAAAACTCACCAGTAATTACATTGCCCAGAAATAACTACTGTCGCTATTGTAGTTTGGATTTTGAGTATTACCAAAAGGCACATATGCTGAAGACTTGGTCCCCAGCCTGTGGGACCAGCAGATCCCTGAGGTGAGGGGGATGCCTGGGAGGAGGTTATGTCTCCAGGTTGTGTCTTTGCGGGGACACTGGGATCCCAGCTCCTCGCTCTGTTGCCAGAGCCTGCCGGACAAAACAGCAGGTTTGCGAAGTCGAGGGTGCTGCTAAGAAAAGAAAGACAGAATAATGGGATCAGGAGGACCTCTCAGTCAACACTGAGCAGGCCCCGAGTTTATTTTTCAGTGCTCTTTTATAGTATTTCTAGCTAGAGTGCCCGCATGTGAATCTTTACAATTAGTAACGTAAATAGTAGTAAAAAATCGACAGTTGTCACAACCTTGATTCACAGGTGGCAGAGAGATAAACTTGTCTACCAGGGAACGTCCAGTAATCTATGGAATGTGCTCTCCCTATTCCTAAAACTTTTCCCAGGCAATTAGCAGGTCCCTTATCTTATGCTAAAATCCAGCTGTGACTCTCAAGGTTCAGGTCTTTGTTATTCTTTAAACATCCCCCTATTTTCTACTCTTGAGAAGTTACTTCTCTTTGTCATTTTATTTTATTTAACCACTAAAGCAGTATCTTTTACCATAGTGCATGGTCAGTAAATCTAGCAAAGAGTGTAAAGCGACTTAATCAGTAAGGAAAGAACAACAAATTCCTAACAGAAGGAGCAATGGAAGGCGACCTCGGGCCAGAGGTTGTTTACCTCTTGTCGCCACTGATCCGGCACCCCAAGGCAGCAAACTCAGATCCTGTAATTCAGGATGAGGTTGCACTTCAGTGGTTCCTGCGCTTGCTGGGTAGCACTGTTCGTGGTGCAGACCTCCTCACTGCTAGTTAGGGCAGCATCCAGTGCAGATCTCCAGGCCTCACAGTGACAACCCCCAGGTCTCTTCCCACACTCTGACTCTCTGTTCCCAGCCACCATAAGGTTAGCAGTTTCTACTACTGCTTAGGGAAATCTTATGAACACAGCTACTCTTTGGAAAGTACATATATTTATAAAATAACTGTAGATAGAGTGTGTTTGTGTGGGGGTCAGTTATCTCAGCAGATCTGTAGTCTCAGTTCTCTGAAGGCTGAGGCAGGAGGATTGCAAGTTTGAGTCCAGCCTGGCAACTTCATGATTTAATGAGACTGTCTCAAAACAACAACAACAAAATAAATAAATAATGCTGGGGATGTAGTTCAGTATGAAGGCCCTGGGCAATCTTCAGTAACACACATACATGGGCTGGAGAGTTAGCTCAGTGGTTCGGGCGTCTACCTGGCAAGTGCAATGTCCCAAGTTCAATCCCTGGGTACCATATACCACAATGCTGGGTGTGGCGGCTCATGCTTGCAATCCTAGCACTCAGGAGGCAGAGGCAGGAGATTTGTTGTGAGTTCGAGGCCAACCTGGGTTATAAGTGAGTTCAGGGCCCGTCTGAACCACAAAGTGAGACCCTGTCTCAACAACAACAAAACAACACACGCATGAATGTATACACACACACACATACACACACACAGAGTATAATACCACAGCAAAATATTTCAGGCAAGTAACTTGTAAAGAGAAAACATTTATTTAGCTCACAGTTTTAGGGGTCTGAAGGCATGGCACCTGCATTTGCTCAGTGCTGGTGAAGTGACAACAGGTGTCCCTTCATGGTAGGAATCTATGTAAGAGCAGACAAGGGATTAGATCATGACTTGTGTATGTGTAGGTGTGTGTGTGGTCATGGGGGGGTCGTGACATCCTCACTGAGAGGATTTGTCTTCTTTTCATTGACATTCATCTTTATAGCAACCACACCCTCCTGGCCACTTCCATACATGTTTGACTCCTTTCCTGCCCAGACTTCGAATTTTGAATCTTTATCTTCTGCTTCCTTTTGCTCCTGATTCTCACTGTAAATGTGCTACAAGCAGACAATGATATCCATTCCGTAGTCTGAAGGCTTTGCTATTATGAGATTTTTCTCCAAGTAAATGAGCCTATATCCTTTAGGATCTGCCTTGCACAGTCTCAGGGAATGGACACAATGAAGCCAAGTTCTTTACCATAGTTAGGAAAGGTGATCTTTCTCCAGGCCACTGATGGGATCCCCATTTTCATCTAAAACACCCACCTAGCCTACTGTCCACATTTGTGCTAGTATTCTGGTCATTTGAGTTCTGGCTGGAGTCGCCCATAAAGCCCTGCTGACAGCGTGTTGGGCTTTCCCTCCCAGCTCCTCCAAACTCCCCCTTCTTAGGAGTAGTCATAGTTAGTCAGCTTCATGTCACCCTTGAAATACCTGAGACATCTCCCTCAAAGAAGGAAAAGGTATACTTAACTCATGATTTAAGCTCACAGGATTCTATACTTAGTGTTTACTTATTTCCCATAAAAGCAGAGGTGAGAAGCTCCATAAGATGGTGCCGATTTTGAGAATGGATTGCATATGAGTCCAACATTACTGTCATAATCAGAGAAAAATGAAAAGCATTTTCATTTTTGAAAATCAGTAAGAGCCCACGTTTTCCTTACTCTTATTGCCCTAGTATCTCCTCTGAACAGCATCCTCAAGGATATTGGACTTTTTCCTCAGTTTATATCTTTACTCTGCCTGTAATTTATGAAATTATCCCCTTTCTCCACCCATTGGATGACCACTTTTTTCCCCATGAGGTTTTGCTGCTCTTCCCTTCAAGAGAAGAAGTTAATTTCCCCAGCCTGTGAGTCCTGGTTAGCCTCTGACTTGTCTTGGTTGATAGCAGAAACAAGAGATGGATTCTGGTTCTGAGTGGCCCTGGAAGCCCTGAGATGTCTATACACATTCTCCTGGAATCTCAATCCTTTTGTCATTTCAACTAACAGTTCACCAGCATCTTGCCCTCAGCTAGTAGCCTATAGTAATTCCTATTGTGCTTGTTTGGATATGGTGCAGGTCAGCAGAATGACACAGAGCTAATCCATGCACTAGTAAACAATAACAACCACTTGTTTTCAGTCATGATGCCCAGGGTGATTTGTTCCACAGCAATTCTAACTGACACATTCATTTCTGGATGTAAATCCATGATCTTTCATGGATCGAATCTCAAGACCCATAGAAGATGCAGATGTGCCTAAGTCACATTGCATATGTACCCCACAAGCATGAAGTGCCTTGCCTGGCTGCACATGGTAGCCATGCAGTGAATGTGTGGAATTCTTCTGAACTACATACAATTGTGTGACTTGAGCAATCCCTGAAAGAGACAAGAAGGCCCAGTGGAGGATGGGAGCCGGGAGCACAGAGAGGCTGTGAAGGAAGAGGCCACTGTGTTTCTGTGTCTGTTCTGTGTTTGTAAGTAGGATCTCCAAAGGACAAAACTAGAAATGACGCAGGACTTCAGTGGGAAGATTTTTGTTTGGTATGATGAGAAGGAAGTTCACTTTCTGACTACCCAAATTCCATGAATGGGCTTCTACTGGGGGCAATGAGTCCCTGAGGTGACCCAGCAGAGCCTGAAGAGGTACAGCTCCACAGGATGTGCAAATTTTATGTGAGAGTCCTACCAAAGGAGCCTTAGACAGATATGGCTGTGAGTCTTGTCCTACTGGCCTATAATGCTCAGACAGGTTTCCCAAGGCCTGATATTTCATTCTGCAAACTACTGATCCCAACCCTCTGTCTTATTTACAGTAACAAGGAGATACTTTGGGACATACGTGGCTTACAGAAGCAAGGTTACCACTATTTTTGTGGTTCTTTATCTTCTATGCGTCCTCCATACCACACACATCTGATCCTTGGCAAAGAAAGTCCTTTCTCTCCAACTTCTCTGCCGTCCCCCTCCACCCTCTGCCTGGCCTTGCTCCCCATCCTGGCTCCCTCCGCACTGGGACTTGACTATGAATCACTCTACTCATCACCGTTTCCCTTTCACACACAGCATACATACGATACCTGGTATTGTATGTTTAATGATAACATGATGAGGAGTTTTATCCCAGGGCCCTGTGTACTCTTCAAAGCCCTGGGATGACAGAGACTCAAGGAGGCAGTTGGACCTCAAAGTTCCAAGGGTCTGGGGTCTAATGGTGGTGATTCCAGTGACACTCCCTCCTTGCCAGAAGACCCGCTTCTCAGGAGAGTAACAGCAGAGGGGCCCAACTGTCTCACTAGGACAACTGGTCCTGCCCCTGCTCAGGTCTCCTTCGATGTGTAGTAGCCAAAGAACAGAGCTTTTTCTCGCAGTGTATCCTTGTTCCATACAGAGGAGGCCTCTGAGGAAAGGTCAGTATTTAGCTACCAGGATTCCCAGGACGGTGAAAACACAGGAAGGTGAAAGGCCCCAGACCTTGAGGGTAGAGAAACTTGGCACAGGAAATGGTCTTAGAGCTGTTCGTCTCTCATCTTGTTGTCTGTGCTGGTGTTTGTGTGCTGAGAAGGTGTAGATGTTGAGAGAGCCCTTTAGAGGAGTGAGGGAGTGGCCGAGTACATTAGTCATGGTCTTTCATTGTCCAGAAAAGAGGGACAGGCTCTTGCATTCATCTTCTATTGCTGTGTAACAGATTGCCTCTTCCGGGGGCTTCCAAGGGCACCAGCCACCATCTCACGGTTTCTGAGGGTCGGGAGTCTGGGTGTGGCTAAGATGAGTCCTTTGCTCAGTGTCTTAAAGGTTGAAATTCAGGTCTCTGCTGACCTTCAGGTCTTACCTTCCTTTCTAGAGCTCAGGGTCCTCTTCCAAGCATATGCAGTTGTTGGCAAAGAATTCAGTTCCTTACTGGGTTTAAGACTGAAGTCTCCAGCTCCTCCCACATTGACCCTCCATAGGCATCTGCCTCTGTTGTTTTCAAGGCTGGCAAGATGTCTATCCCCAGTCTGCTAAGACTGAGTCTTACATTAACAATGTAATGGTAGGAGTGACTTTCTATCAATTCTATCATAAAGTGTCACCTTCTCTAATGTTACCATATAATGTCATCCAGTTAAGATGGGACACTCTGTTACCTTTTCCATATTCAGCTGGTTAGAATCAAGCCACAAATGCTGCTTATGCTTGAGGGGAGGAGTTTAAATAAGAATGTGAATCACTGAGGGTCACCTTGAATATTTTACAAATCTCACTTGCCTCAAAAGAGATCGAAGAGGAGATGGCAGAAGCAGCAACAGACTTGACAAGTGAAGAAACAGAGGAAACAGAGCACCTGCGATACCCTGAGTCAGATGGTAAGGAAGTCAGCACACGCCTGTCCCACCTGATGGCCCGCAGTCAGTCCCAGCCTAGGTCTCAGTTTGTCCATCTGCATGAGTGAAGCAGGAACAGTCTGGATGTGGGGGAGACCAGGGAGCTCCTCCGGGGACAGTAATCCATGTCTTCTTTATTTCAGGTATCTTCCAACAAGTCACCAACCTCCTAAACATCATGGACAATGATTCAGAAGAGCTGGATGTGGCTGAGGCAGGTCTAGACTTGCGGAAGACCCTGGCCTCGGTAATAATCACAGATAAGGCCACCACGGAGCCAGCTATGGTGATGAACGCCCTCATCCGCTGCTCGCAAGTGCCAGAGGTAGGGCTACCTCACCCTCAGCAGAGCCTCTTCCAAGCTCAGCAGCTTCGGCTGCTTGTACGTCCATCCTCTGCCCAGCACACATTTCCAACCATCACAGAGAGGTGCAGATGGTGGGGTGCAGAGGTGGGCTACTCTGGGAGGTGCTCCCCATGGGGCCTTGGACATCTGTATGAAAAACTCTCCTATATTGTGACCCGGGGTGGCTTGGGTCTCCCTTGCCTGTACTCTGTGCTCCGTCTTCTCTGGTTCCTAAAGAGTGCCGCTGACCGTGTGGACTGAGCACCAGAAGCAAATGTATTTTCTCACAGCTCTGGAGCCAGAAGTCCATACCAAGGTGCTGACAGATGGGCACTGGTGGAGGGCTCTGCAGTTTGCAGAGAGGTGCCCTCTCACTGTCCTCACAAAGCTTTTCCTCTGTGCAGGCACAGAGAGATGAAGAGCATCCTTTTGCCCCCACCTTGTTTTAGAAGGACATCAAGCCAGTGGATGAGGGCCACACTCCTATGACTTCCTTTAACCCCAATTACCTCTCAAAGGTCCATTTCCAAGTACCATGCACTGGGGGTTGGGCTTCAGCATATGAATTTTGAGAGATCACATTTCAGTCCTGTTTGTTTTGGTTTTGTATTGGAAAAGGATGCACATGGGCACCTTCTGTACTATTTCTAGGACTTGGCTAACCCTGGGAAGGGCAGTCTCTGCAAGATCAATAGGCCCCGAATATGAAAATATAGAAAATAATAAATGATTGATACCTAGACCTCAATCAGAGGTTAGTGACAATGGGCAGACAGGTCAGTATATTTTTAAAAATTAAGGAGATGAAGAACCAGGAAAATGTTAAAAGCTGCACAACTGAGAATTTTACCTACGGAGATTTATATTTACCAAATAAGGCCATTTGTGTTACCGTGCGTGGGAATCATTTTCACTGCTATGGAGAGGGTATTGGCATTTCTTAAAGTCTTGCACAATTTAACTTCTAAACTTAGAGAGCTGTAAAGTTGCCTAGGAAATCAAAATCAAACAAAGTTACCCGACAGAGCCTGACAGTCCCCAGGCCCCTGCCAGGCAGCACCGAGCACTCAGGAAGGCCCCCCGGTGATCACGGTTGCCAGCTTCCAAGTTTTTCCTAGTTTTACTCCTGTGATCACAAGTATTCTCCCAAAACTCCTGCTCCTTATTCCTTTATTTCCTCCTTTCTCCCCTCTCTTTTCTTCCTAACACAAAATAATTACATGGATCTGCAGGATACAATGTGATGTTCCAATTTCTGTATATATTGTACAGTAATCAAATTGAATAATTAACATATTCATCACCCTTGAAGATGAGCACACTGGAAATCCATCTTTGAGATATGCCCCGCAACATTGCTAGCTATGCCCCCCCCGTGCGTATTGCTCCTCCTGGACTGGACTGTTGACCCTGACCACCCTCCTCATCTCTCTCCCTCCTCCTTCGCTCTGGAACACCCTTGACTCTCCACTTCTCAGAAAGCAGCTCTTACTTTCCATCTACGAGTGAGATCACTGGATCCGCCTTTCTGTGCCTGGATTAGTTCACTTTGGGTAATGTCGTCCAGGCCCATCTATGTGGTCACAAGTGGGACGTCCTCCTTTTATGCCTGAGTAATATTCTCCTGTGTATATGGACACATTTCCTTTATATAGTCACCCAGTGATAGGGATGTAGGTTCACTCCATTTCTTGGCTATTATGACTCTGTTTACTGAAGATTATCCTTGATCACAAAAAAGCTGGCCTTGTAATTTGCCTTTCCATTTATATAAGGTGAAGTCAGAGTGTTAATTAAGCATTTAGATCTCCTTAATTGGAAACCTAGAGTATGCATTCTCAATGAGGTGTTATTGCTTCCCTGAGAAATGAGGAAAATTCTACTTTTTAATATACAATATGTATACAAGCACATGTATAGTATAACTGTGTTATTAAAATAGCATTGAGGGAGAAATTGGGGGAAAATGTCTAAAAAGTCTCCTAGGAGGGCAATAATAAAATCATAATAAAGGCTAAGAAACACTGGCCTAGAGCCATGCCAATCACAGAGTAGCTACTAAGGCATTAACTTCTGTCCAGCAGTTGTCAAAAGGAATCTCTGACCAAATCTTACCAGCCTTTAATATTTGCTATCCCAAGACTAAGTAGTTAAAACTCAGATTCATGTCGTGCATTTTGCCAAAAGAAGTTATAAATTTGAACACTCTGTTTTGGGGGTCCTCCAATCTGCCACAGTTCCTGGACTCCTCCCATTTGCCCCGAAGGCCTGGCAGGCGGCAGGCAGCTCTCGTGCGTAAACCCTTCCTTTCCTCCTCAAGAGCGACTTGTCACACCAGAGTCAGGGCCACCTGCAAACAGCACTGTCAAGTACGGTCTCAGGTGCACAGTCCGTCTGTCCGACCTCACTGTAAGCCCCATGGTAGCACCGCCCATGTAGAATCAAAAGAGAGGAAGAAAGACAAGATTTCTGGTCTGAAACGCTCCCAGCCAGGGCAGCGGGTGTGCCGCTTTCTCAGACTCTCGAGACGGTGGTGTTAAGGACCTTGTGTGCGGACCGTTGGACACCTGACCTGCCTATTGACTGAAGTGGGAAAGAAAGGATCGATTTGGAGGTCACACCAGTAGGGCCAGCAGGAGGAAAGGGAGGGAGATGGGAGACTATGGAGATACAGAAGTCGGCTTGAGATTTGGTGCTTGGAGAATGGCGGTCGCCTTCCCTACACAGGAAGGGAGGGCCAGGAGGTGGACCTGTGGTGCTGGGTCAGGACAGGGTCTGTCCCAGACCCAGAGCCCAGCCGATAGTCTCACCCGTCTGTCTCCCAGATCTCCACTCAGCGGAAGGTCCACATCTACAGCATGCTCCAAGACATCGCCCAGCAGGGGGAGCTGGAGGACCAGTGTGTGCGCCAGCTCCTTGCCGCCACCTCCAGGGAGATGAGGGAGCTCTCTGAGGTAGCGCCCAGGCCCTGTGTGCTCTGGCACCGCCAGTCTGGGAGCTGGGACACTGGAGAGCCTGGGAAGCCCAACACCCTCCCACCGTCATGTCCCAGGCACAGGCAGGCTGAGCCCAAGGGTCGGGAAGTGGGGCTGGCGCGGAGGTCATGAAGGCCACGCTGACCGGTCACCGCACGTCTCTGCAGGTGGAGGGCCACGTGACGGCCACTCTGGCCAGCAACACATTGGTGGCTTTGCTCGAAATCACTTCAGCCTGGTCATGTATGAACTGCAGCACCACCTCAAGCCCCTCCACCTCACCGATGAATTTGTCATTGTCTCCTTGGCCAAACTGGCCAGTGGCAACGGTAGGGCACTGAGGTCCCCACGCCAGCTCTGGCCCGTCCGATTGGCGCGGTGCTTCCCCTTCTCCATCTCCTTCTCGCTGCTTGGCCTCGGCCTCCACCCTCCCTTTCCATTTCTGTCTTTTCCTTCTCCTTTCTGTCTCCACATGTCTGTGTCTCTCCACTGGTAAGATCTTGTTTCTCTTTGTTGTTGTGCTTTTTTACACTTTATGTACACGTTATGATCACAACTGTCACTGAGACCAGACTTAATTCCCATTTTTCCCACTCCCTTGCCCCCACAACTCCCACCCCCTATAAAAATAAGCTTTGTTTCCCTTTTTGACCATACATTTTTTTCTTTCCCTTCTTTACTCACCCCTACCCCCTTTCCCTTTGAATATTTTCTTACTGTTTTTCTGAGCCATCCAGTCCCTTGCCTCCCTTTGGCACCCCCTGCAGGCACCTCTGTGCCCGCCCTTTTCGCTCCATCCATTTTCTTTTCTCCACTTTACCCACTTCTGGCTCCTGCTCGTCACCGTGACTGACCTGTGCGCCGTTTCCTGTGACCCTAGTCAGGGGACAGTGCTCCGTGGCTCTGGGCTGCCAGAGGCCTGGAGGCGGCGGGTAGAGGGCTTCTCCTCTCTGCCTCTCCTGGCTCGGCTGACTTAGCCCTGAAGACGCTCTGTGACTTCTCCCCGACTCCACAGTGTATGAGTTCACGCCGTACATGGGCATCACCCTGGCCACGATATTCACGATGCTGAGACTTGCTGAGGAAGCCAGGATGCGCCAGGTGATCTGCGATGGTGCGTAGCCCTCGGCCTGCAGGTCCGACCTGACCAGGTGCTGGAGCAGGAGGCAGCACAGGGGGCTGCTGAGTGGGAGGTGAGCTGGCCTCGCTCCTGAGCTGGCCTCTGCTTCCTGCTTCGTCTGGCCTCATCCAGCTGCCTGCGGAGAGCAGCTGGGCTGAGGGCAGCTCATAAAGGGCAGCCTTCAGGAGAGGAAGTACACAGGGGCCAGGGACTTTCTCCGCAGTGAGGCCTTTCAGGGGAGAGAGAAGGGCGGAGGACATTCACAGGAGAGGGCGGCAGAGACTAATGTCTGCCTTTGGCTTGAGCAGGTCTTTGATGCTCTCTAGCCCTGATGAAATCACCCCAAGATGTGATTACTTCTCATCTTTTGTTTTTTTCTAAGTTTATTTTTATCTTTATTGGTACATTGTCTATACACATCATGATCACACTCAATTTTGGGAATTTGTACCAGCATATGACATGATTTCATTCTCATTTTTTTTTCCTGCTCTCCGACCCACCCCACAACCCACCCCCCTAAATATGTAAGCTTTGTTTCCCTTTTTTATTACCATCACATCTTCTTCTTAACCCCTCATTACTCACTCCTCCACCACATTTCTCTTTGAATATTTTCTATTTCACAATATCCATCATACATTCTAGAACTCATTAACATCTTCAGTTTCTCATACCAGAGAACAGATATGATATTTACACATCTGTGACCTATTTATTTCACTTATGAGTATGTCCTGAAGGTATGTCTATTTGAGTATAAATGACTCTAACTTATCATTCTTTAAGGCAGAGTAATATTCCATTTTAGAGAAAAACCACATCTTTGTCCAGTCTCCAGTTGACAGGCATTTGGGTTATTTCCAAGATTTAGCTATCATAAAATGAGCTGCTATGAACATGGATACACATATGTCACTGTGATAAGCTTCTTTTAATTCTTTTCACATCTTTTGTTTTCTATACTGGGGATTGAACCCAGGGACTTTGCACTGACCCATATCCCCAGTCCTTTTTATTTTCTTAGTTTTTATTTTGAGACAGGATCTGGCTAAGAGGCTAAGGTGCCTGAGCTAGGCTCAAACATTCTATCCTCCAGCCTCAGGGTCTGAGTGGTGAGGTGCCCAAGCTGCTCCCTCCCACACCTGTGTTACTTAAGATCTTTGTGGGCTAAGAGGCCTTGACTCGAGGGAGGGAGGGTTGGGCGTGTCTGCTGCCTGTGCACTCGGGTCCTCAGCTGTAGGTTCAGAGTCACAGTCCTGGCCTCACCTCTCACGCTCAGACCGAGCACCAGGGGCCTGTGCGGGTGGAAGAGCAGAGAGTGGGCAACGCTGGCAGGAAGTGCTGGTTTTCTGCTCCTGGCCCTGGCCCACGTGCATCCCCTGCTCTGTAGCCATGGAGACCTTCTGTGAGACGGTGCAGTTTTACCTGAAGCACCCGGAGTACTGCTCGTACCCCATGGTGACTGAGGAGCAGTTTGCTGTGAAGCTGTTCCCCATATACTGCTACTTCGTGATGGTGTGGCTGAGACACTCCTGCCCCGAGGTGAGATGCCCCTCTTAGGAGGGCCCAGGACGCTCCAGGCTATGGGGCCAGAGATGCACAGGGACCCAGAGAGCTCAAGGCCTAATGATGGCAGCTGGGGACCCGCAGACTTGTCTCGCTGGCCGGGTCTGATACAGCCTGAGACATGAGGCACACGCTTGTGATGGTGCTGCAGTGGTGCTCTGTGTGTGTGTGTGTGAGTGTGTGTGAGAGAGAGAGAGAGAGAGAGAGAGAGAGAGAGAGAGAGAGAGGGAGAGAGAGAGGGAGGGAGGGAGGGAGAGTTCTGGGCATCTGGCATCTGGGAGCCAATTCCACACCAGTTCTCCGATGTTGGACTACTTCACAAATGAGGAAACTGAGGCATAAAGGTCACCCAATTTGGAGATGGAACTCAACCCCTTCTGTAACCTGCAGACCAGATGGGACCTGGATTCCCCTGCACGGGCCCCTCCACGCCGTGTCCATGGGTCCTGGGATGGAGCTGAGGTCACTAGCCTCACTCAGGGTGCTGTGGCCCTGTGTCCTGTGGCAGGTGAAGCTGCGGGTCATCAGGTCGCTGAAGCCCATGCTGAGCCTCCTCTTGCCAACGATGAGCTGCGGTTGCAGGTGTATGATTACATCCCTCTGGTGCTGGCCAAGTACCAGAGCAGTGTGGAGCTGCTTTTCATCACGCAGGTGAGGGCAGGAGGCTCAAGAGACCTGAGTGTCGGGGAGCACCAGCTGGGTGGAAGGCAGAGGGGCGGCAGACCTGGCACCTCCCCCAAGGGGCCGAGGAGCCTGGATTGCAGGGTTCGTGGGAAGGGTGCACTGTCTCTCATGTGGAAGGATCGCATTCCAAAAGGCCTTAGAGGCCAGAGGAAAGTCATGGCCTTTGGATTAATAGTTTACGGTCACTCTAAGACTGCAATGTCCTGACTAATTACATCTGCAAACACCTTATTTCCAAACGAGGTCACTGTCTGAAGATAGGGATCTCGGGAGGGCACGACAGCCTTGGGCTGTGTGAGGTGGAGATGCCGAAGCGTCCCGAGTGGACCGGCGGCCTGGGCTGACTTCTGCTATAAAGAGGTCACTCATCTGCAAGCGAGGTGCGGACCTTGGGTGTAAAGGAAGAGGCAAAAATCAGTGTAACAGACAGGAAACCTACCTGAGGGCTCAGGACGATAAGTGGAACTCATGGTCTGCCGAGGCCAGGGCCCACTGGCACTGCATCTCAGAGGCAAAGTGCCAGTGCCTGGCCCTGAGTTGGTAGCAGGTCACTTGCAACCAAGTGTCCATCCCTTGCAGGTCTTGAGACAGATTTTGGAAGCAGCAGTCACCACCTACACGCCCATCCCCCAGGTGCAGCTACACTCCATCTTCATGGAACTGTTTGCCCAGGTGGGGTTCAGGGCGGGATGCGGGGTGGCCCAGCCCTAGCTCACTGGGGCTGCCTCCTGCCTCCTCTGGGGTGCAGATACGGCTGGGCAGCCTGCCCCATGACCCTCCAGCCTCCCACCTCTCCCTGTGCAGGTATGCAGCAAAAGCCCATCTGTGTACAACAGTCAGAACCTGGTGGAGACCGTGCAGTGCTTTGTGGCCCTGGGTGAGGCCTGAGGGTCTTGTGGTATCCCTGCTGCCCCCAGCTCTGGCCAGCCCTGAGCTCTAGACTGACCTCACATTCCTGCCCCGAAGCTCACTCGCACCCCAAGGAGCTGACAAAGTTCTTCTTCATCCAGACGGAGACTGGTGAGGAGGCCACCTGCATTGCCGTGCTGTCCCTGATCCAGTCTTTGGTGAACGCGGATGGTGAGCAGGCCTGGGGCGGCAGGGGTGTTGGAGGGAGCACAGCCCGCGGTCCTCTTGCCTCTCCTCTTGGATAAGCACTGATGGGCAGACAAGAGAATAAGGACTCCAGGTTCCTTCACATTTCATGACCTTGAACTCAACCAGCCCTGTTCCCCACCCCAGGGCGATTCCTCACCCCACCCTGCTGAGTTTGGAATTCAAGCTGTTAACACAGAACCTGCTATGAACCAGGCAAAGCTGGCTCTAAGACCTAACTAGATCATGACAACAAAACCCTAGAGACCCATAGAGATTCCCACCCTCAACCTGACTCTAACCCCCAGAACCAAACTCCAAGTTTGGCCTTGGTATCAGCAGGAGTAGAGCCACCAGCTCATGCAGCACCCTTGCGAATTCAGGCTAGACGCCCCCTGGTGGTAGCCCACAACCCTGCAGGCACATAACAGATGAGCAGAGACCTATGCCACTGAGCCTTACAAGCTCCATAATTTGTGCAGTGTACCAATGGGCCCCTATCCGTAAGAGGCATTTGACATGAAGCCTCTCTGTTAAAGAAATTGAAATTTAAGTAGCAATGAGACCTCTTTTATCTACCTGATGGCCAGGAGAATAAAAATGGCTAGAGTTGCCGGGCGTGGTGGCTCACGCTTGTAATCCCAGCACTCGGGAAGCAGAGACAGGGAGGATGGCTGAGTTCGAGGCTTGCCTGGGCTACATAGTGAGCTCAGAGCCAGCCTGAACTACAAAGCGAGACCCTGTCTCAAAAAAAAAATATCTAAAGTTGGCCTAGCCAGTTTTCTGCAAAAGATCAATAGCTAAGATGGTTTAGGCTTTGTATGAGGTACCTTTCTATGATGATTGGTCAACTGAGTCATTGTACAGAAAAAGTGTCAGTACACTGTTGAAAGTGGCTACTTTCCAATAAAGCTTTATTTACAAAAACAGGCTTTGAGGTAGATTGGGCTACTGAACTATTCTTGACTCATTTTTGACCTAGAGAAAAAATAAACCAGCTCCCTATACTTTATAAATGGTGATTTAAATGGATAGCAGATTCTGAGTTCTCATTTTAATCGGGGCCAAACTCTGAACTTAAGATTCCAACTTTTTGTCAATTGTGCAAAGAAAATAGTTGTTCAGAGATAACTGAACAAAGATATTCCTTAAAACACTGTACTAAAAGCACAGCAGTAGAAGCAGGCTAAATGTTTGTGTGGGAATTTGTGGGATACATAATAGCAGATCTGCATAATAAATATCATGCAGCCATGACAAAGGGTATCATCCATCCATCCACACTTTCTCAGGGAAAATCTGCTCTCTCCACATGAAGCAGAACCTTTCAGTGAGGGACTATCTACAGACCTCAGTTACATGAAGAAAATCCAGGTTCACCCAGGTATAAACTGCTTTAGAGGGACACACCTAATCTATTAGGAGTGATTATTATTTATTTTATTTTTGTTATAATGAGAAATAAAGTTTTCATCTCAGAGATAAAATTGTGAAAACCATTCTACTTTCATGCCTGATTACCTGCCACCTCCCTTCCTATCCCCATTTCCCTTCCCCCCTCTCCCTCTCCTTCTCTCTTTCTCCTTCTCTCTCTGTCTCTCTGTCTCTGTCTCTCTTTCTCCCTCTAGCTATCTCTTTCTTTTGGTGATACTATGGTTAGAACCTAGGGCTTTTATACTGAACTACATCCCAAACCCAAAGGTTTTAATAAATTTCTAGTTCTCCAATCTGGGGTTGAATTTGCAATCCTCCTGCTTCAGCCTCTCAGAGTGCTGGGACTACTGGCTTTCTTTCCTGCCCTAGGACTGACTCAATGACATCTAGCCTCAAAGCCTGCCTCAGCCTGAACATGAAATTGTCTTCTATGGTCCTTGCTCTTCTTAGTTATTTTTGCATTGCTGGGAAAAATATCAGACACCTTCAGAGAAAGGAGGAGAGGTTCATTTGGGTCATAGTGTGAGGAGGTTTCAGTCCATAGTTGCCCAGCTCAGAGGCAGTGGGCACCACAGAGGGGCCCCACAAAGGAGAAGCTGCCCATGGCAGGGCAGGCAAAAGGCAGCAGTGCCAGCCTTGCTTTCTCTTTATTTTCCACCAGGCTGAAAACCTATTGGTTGGTACCTCCATCACCCAGGGTGAGGCCTCCGTTTTCAGTAAATCCATTCAGCCCCAGAACCACGCAGGCCCCATCAGTGGACTGAGCCAGTCACCACACTGCATAATCCAGCCACCTCTGAAAACCTGCACTGTGAGCACATGAGGCTTTGGAGTGGGCCTCCAGGTACAAGCTACAGCAGTACCGTCTCTCTGAGGGCCTGCTGGGGCTCTCTGCTGCCTCTCTGAACCCTCCTCCTCACGCGCAGCCCGGTGGTGTGCCAGCCACCCTGGTAACTCATTCTGGCCTGCAGCAGCTCGGAAACAAAGGCACAGAGGGCTCTTGATTGCCTCAGGTCACACGGCTGCAGTGTGGGGGAGCCAGCCGGCTCAGGGAAGCAGTGCCCGGCACAGGGCTCAGCTCTTCATAGCTGAGCTTACAGTCTGGTGTGCCCGGAGCAGGGTGCCTGGCTGCAGAGATCTGAGCAGGGCTCTTGCCAAGCAGAGAGCAGAGGGGTTAATTGAGGCCTTCCCTAGGGGGCAGCCAGGGGACAAAGTCTAAATCATGCCCACCCCTCAGCCAGCCCTTGGGGAGGGGGAGGCACCGCTGCCCTGGGTACTGAGAGGAGAGGCTGTGCCCTCAGCTCTTTCAGGGGAAAGCAGCACTGAGCGTGGCAGGTGTTGGAGGGGGACTGGGCGGGAGGTGACAGCTGCGCTAGCCAGCGTTTCCCGGAGTCACCTCCCTCCAGGCCGCTTTCCTTCTCCAGATCCCAGAATAAGCGTCAGGACCATCTGGCTGGCCATCTGGGTGGTCAAGAACGTCCTCTCTGATCCCTGGGCCAAGGTGAGAGGGCAGCGAACTCAAGGGTGCGGTGTGCGGGGGCCCTGCTGGGGAGGCGGCTCTGTGAGTCTGAGTTGTTGGCTAGGCAGCCGTTCCAGGACCAGTTTGTTTCCAGTACTTTGGGCTAAATCCAAGCCCTCAGGATGAAGCTCCATCCTCCTCCCCCCATTTTATAGTTTTTGTTTTGAGATAGGATCTCTCTGAGTGGCTAAGTGCCCAGGATGGGCTTGAACTAGGAATCCTGCTGCAGCAGCCTCCCGGAATGTGTGGATCGCAGGCGTGCACCACCGTGCCTGGCTGCGGCACAGCTTCTTACTGCACAGGACAAAAGTGACAGAGGGACCGGCTCCAGGGTAGCCCCAGGCAGCATGGAGTGTGGCTCAGTCCCAGGGTGGCTGCAGGTGGGGGGAGTCTCGGGGAGGGAGGGCAGCCCAGAACTGAGAGGAGGGAGCTGGGTGCTGGGACAGGAGATCAGACAGAGTGCTGGTGGTGGGGGCAGCAGCTAGGTCCGTGTCTCCTCCACACAATGAATGTCACTGAAGAAGGTGGATAAGGGGGGAGTTCCCCACCAGGGCCCCTAAGATGGGGCCATGCATGACAGTGGGGGTACAGGGCTCTGAAAGGCACAGCTGAGGTTCCCTGGGGCATGCTGCAGAGAGGGACCCCCAGATGAGGCAAGGAGTGGTGAACAGAGTGGGTGACAAGTAGCCTTCCTGGCCCAGACCACTGTGGTTCCTAGATGTCTCATGTGCCTGGGGTGGGAGAAGCACTGAGCCCCTCTGGAGTTCCTTATCCCCAGCATGCCCTGGTCCCTGTCCCCTTAGGTGAGAGTGGCTATTCTCTGCATCATCAGCCAGTTGGTTCAGTCCGGCTACCAGGACAAGATCAGAGGCTGGGGCCTGAAGTACGTGTCAGTGCAGCTGACCCTGTCCACCTACAGGCTGGTGAGTGGCCCACAGCACCCCATGCAGCAGCCAGTCTTTAGAAATGGTTTCCAAAATGTTGAGCAAAGTGTGCTGCCCAGTATGACTCAAAAAATTCAGCCAGTTTCTAAATCTGTAAAAAATATATAATAGTAAAAGATATAGTTTCATGAATCCTCATCAAAATACTTCTCCTTGATTTTAACACACTTATGCCAATGCCCTTGCCACTTTCTGTAGCAATTTTAGAAGTCAAGCTCAACTAAAAGTATGTACTTTTCATGGTCATTTTAACTTTGGAAAGAGCCAGAAGTCACACGTTGCCAGACCTTTTGAGTAAGGTGGAGGAGGGTATGCTGGAATGTTTTTACACTCCTGTGGATGGTACTGAGCAGCAGCAGCAGCAGCAGCAGCAGCAGCAGCAGCAGCAGCAGCAGCAGCAGCAGCAGCAGCAGCAGCAGCACTTACTGAATTTTTGTTACCCCATCTTGTAAAGACACTCAGAAAAACCTTCCCAAACTGCTTCGGGGAGAGACAAGAATAGTGGGATAAGTGTCTTCAAAGTGAAAGGGTATATTTTAAGGGAAGCTAATGGCAGTATGTCTTTTTTGTAATACCTTATTCTTAATTTCAACACTCACCCTGTATGTTGGTCATGCCTCCTAGGGTAGGGTGCATAGCCATTCATGCCTTAAGTACAGAAACACAGCCGGTTGTAGGTTAGGAAGCCCAAGCCCAGAGTAGAGCAGGCTGCAGATCTAGGGTCAGGGCACAGACCTGCCTAGGGGTGTGGGGAGTCCTGACACTGGGGCAGTCCTCTGTCAGCCACTAGCAGGGCCTCCTCAGCTCTGCTTCCAGGAAAATAGCCAGGAGAACTTTTATCAGAAGGAATTGGAGGAGAAGCTGGTCCACAAAGTCACCATGGACACCGTGAAGATCATAACCTCTTCTGTCAGTGGTATGACCAATGTGAGTAGTCCATCCTCACCCTGTGGGCCACACTTATCCCACTTCTACACCTTAGAAGTCAGGAGGGACCAAGCATGCCCAGAGTCTGGCCCTTCCACTTCCTCCTTTCTTGGAGGCCTTTCCTGTGCTTGAGTGCTTGCCTTTGAAATCTGGGGTCCTTGGTGTGAATTGTCCTCCATCTCTGTATCCCAGATGCTATGGGTGTGCCTGGGACATGGTAGGACTTACTGGGCCCTGAAATAATATGCTTATTATTTTAAGGAGCTTTCAGTTTGGTTGTGTATGCATGTGTGTGTGTGCACACGCATGCACACACACACACATGCACATGTGTGTGTTTGTGTATTTTTTTGGGAAAATACAAACATCCAGAAAGTTCCTGTGATATGAAATTACATGAAGATATATGTTATTCCCATAGCATGTATCTTAGTATGACCACACGGAATTCACAGATGATAGGAGAAACAAATACATCAACTTTTAACTGTAGGGAAATGTGACATAGTAATAAAATAAGAAAAATGGACTGTGAAAGCATGAAAGAGTGCATGATGATCTGCTAAATCAGGCCACAGACTAGATACTTCCAGTCTGGGGCTAGCTTATTTTAATTACAGAGATAATAATGGCAGCAATCGTCTTTGGAGTTGCCACTTACAGCAGATGCTATAGTAGCTGAATACATGTGCCATCTCTTGTAATTGTGAGAGAGGTTCTTCCATTTTATCACCCCAGTGTTGCAGAGGGAGACACTAAGGCTCAGAAGGACTCCTTAACTTGCTCAAAGCCTCACAGCTCATTAACAATCAAGTCAGGATTAAAATGCCCTTTCTGATTCGCCCTGCTGCTTCCCCAGGGCACCCAGGAGCTGAGTGACTATCGTCCTGGTGAGCTGTTTAGCTCAAGCTGCTGCACTGGTTTGCAGGTGGCACAGGGATTCTTGGCCCCTAGGAGGGGGGTGGGGTAGAGGGAACCTGGAAGAGCAGGAAGTATTGTTCTTGCCTCCAAGAACAGTGGAGACAGTGGTGAAGTCACAACTAGGGACACAGCACTGGGAATCTGTGTCATCAGGAAGACCTGTCTAATTTGCTTTATCTCAAGCACTGGCACCACCATGAGATTCCTGAACATGAAATATGCAGGATGGGCCAGCAGGGTGGAGGCTATGTGGGGTTAGGGGCTGCCATCTTGGGGCAGAATTTCTTCTTCCTCAGTTTTCTGCTTGAAGGTCTTGACCTTCCTGGCAGATCCACCTGTGTTATCAAGGGAGGTGTCCTTTAGGAATCAAGGACTTTTGTCATTGCTATGTGACATAGTGTCCCTCTGTTAAGGCCTGGGTACCTTCACCCTTGGTGTATATACATGCATATGGCCTTCACAACCAGCAAGTGCAGCTGGATCATCCACTCAGTGTGCAGCTCTGGGGGATTTGGGCTGAATGTAATGTGTGTAGGATTTGTAAGAGGCTGGCAGAGATTGGGGTTGGGCAAGTAAATGAGAGGCCCAGCTGGGTGGATGCCACCTACATGCCCCTCACAAGACTGAGGCTAGCAGAGAGTCAGGTTCAGGCTGAGCCTGTCAGTTAGTGGATCAGGGCACAGCTCTGGGGAACCCCATGGGACACGCGCTGTGGGTGGAGCCTGACCAGTCAATCTCCGTAGATGGATATGTGCTGTTCCAGTTCATCCTGGGTCTTTCTCCATCCATGAACGCCAGGAATTCTGGATGAGGCTGCTAAACCACATCATGGAGACAGACTACACGGAGGCCTTGACCCCCCCCCCATCTGTGTCAGCCTCACGAACCTGGTGATGTGCCAGCTCCATGACAGTGACCATGAGCCTGGTGTGGCTAGCAAGGGCAAGCACGGTGGGCAGCAACCCTGTACCAGGCAGTGGGATTGGGCAGGTGGCCCGGTTCCTTATCATTCCCCACCTTGTACTCCCACAACCAAATTTCCCTTTCTCCAGCAAGCGTTAGAAGTCCCAGGCAAACCTGAGGCCATGTTAACATCCTGCAGACTTCTCCCTGGTATCTCACTCCTCATGTGCCCTTGTCCCTATCCTACACCCCTGGCCAGACCCTGCTCCGGGGCCTCCTGCCCAGCCTCCCTCTAGCTGTAGCCCCACTGAGGAGCTATAAGCATCCCATCCAAGTCCCCCTGACCCACCTAAGTTAGGCACTGGTAACACTAAGCTCTCAGAAAAAGTGACTATGCACACCTACTATGTTGCCTCTGTCCTTCCTTCTCCTCACCCCAAGTGGTAGAGGTGATTTAGGGATGCCTTCAACATCCAGGGGAGGTGAATTACAGACAGTGCTCTCTGAGTAGGATCTGAGCAAACCTATGTGGACCCTTGAATTCTTCCTCATTTTATTTTATTTTTTGAGACAGGGTCTTACTTTGTAGTTCAGGCCGGCCCTGAGCTCACTATGTAGCCCAGGCAAGCCTCAAACTCAGCAATCCTCCTGCCTCTGCCTCCCAAGTGCTGGGATTACAGGCGTGAGCCACCACACCCAGCTTGAATTCTTCCTCATGGCCCTGACTCCAGACCTGAGTCCTCCCCTATCCCCATACCTGTGACTTCTCACGCCTGGCCATTCCTTTACCCACCTGTCCAGGAGCTGTAGGTTTGCTCTCTACAGGCCCCTGGATTCCCAGTGCCTACAGAAGGACAGGAGACGGTGGGAGCAGTGTGTCTAATTCCTCCTCATCCCATAGAGAGTGAGACTCACAGTAGAAGACAAAACATTGTCGTGGTGTGTCTTGCTATCCCTAAAAAATGTCTTGGCTGAAAGCAGCATCAGAACCCAGCCCAGGAGCAGGATGCTACCCTCTTTCTTAGACAAGCCAAAGATAATGATGCTCTTCAGAGGAAAACCCCCTGTGCCAACTCAGTCTCCCTTCTCGGGGGCAGTGGGATCACAGTGGGGAAACATCTTCCAGGGAAATTCTCCCAAGGCAGAGAGAGGCATCCCCTGGTATCCGCCAGGCAGCCTCAGTGGGGTTACATCTTCTTCCTTAGTGGAACTTCCTGCACCTCAGAAGCTGCTGGCCCATCTGTTGGTGAGTGGCCAACCTGCATGTTTCCTGCTCTGGGGAGTCTATGCCCTGCAGTACCTTGCCCCTGAGCTCCTCCTTCAAGAGGAAGGAGCTAGGATAGTCAGTCCTTAGGCCCCCTCTTATCCTCTCAGCAGATGTAGCAGGGTCACTGTGTTCAGACAGCTACAACCTGGTATGGATCTGCTCCTAGCTTCCTCTGCCCAAAGCATCTTGAGGGGTGGGGTGTATCCTGTGGACATTACCCCATGCTTCACTGAGGCTTGGAAAGGAGGTGGGATCTAGGCCTGGCCTCATTTCCCTCCTTCCTGCAGCATTTTCTCTATTTCAGAGATCTCTGGGCTGTGTTTGAAAACTGCCCATGTTGTCCAACTCCCCCTTTATAATGAGGGAAAGGAAAGGAAGTGGGGTGCCAAGACTCTGCTCTCGGACAACCTGGTATCCTCCAGGTGCTGATGTCATCACCCTGCAAAGGAGAGGGGCGTGGAATAGCTATTCTCAACCTCCTGAGGACCCTGAGCCACAGCAATGTGCCCACCTTGGCCAACATGTGGCAGCAGGAGATCCCTCTACTGATCCAATACCTGGAAGGTGAGGTGCCCACTGCTCATTTGTGCTGGGACACTGAGTCACTGCTTGAATGGGAGCCCAGCTCTTGATATCCTCACAGAGTCCACTTTGGTCTTGGGAACTTACTGGGCAGCTTGGGGAGGTGTGGAGAGAAATGCCACATGTGATGGGATCCTCTGTGGAGGACTAGATGGCAGGCTGAGGAGACTAATGCAGAGGGCAGCAGCAGAGGAGAGCAGCCTGTGAGATATGTGTGCACTCCTACAGAACACACTGAGTTCACTTGGAATCAGAAGACCTGGGAGCACAAGCTCATTCAGGTGACTGTTTTCTGAGACCTGAAAATGGGGAGGGGAGACAATTAATGGGAGGGTTTGATCAGATTGCCATGTGAGGAGTTTAGGATTTCCTAAAGGACATGGTCACCTTCAGTCAGGGAGTGGACCTGCCAAGTGTCAAGTCCACAGCTGTATCTATCAGCAGGGAAGAACTCAAAGAGAAAAATGGCTGGGAGAGCAGAGCAGTGGCACCTTTCTCAGCCCCAGATCAAGACACACAGAGCTTTAGTGTAGATGGAGAGTAAGGAGTGAATGATTGGGAGATTTGGGGAAGGATGCCTAGAAACAGCAGGTCACTACTCCAGCTCACACAACATTCCCAGAGCCTAGCTGGAGTCAGTGCTGGCATCCCTTGGCCCTGCCTGCCAATGTCTTCTACCTCCCCAGTTCCTGAGAAACTCCCTCAAGAAGACCAGGGGTACCCACTGGACCCAGCGCCTGAGCAAAGAGCTGAACAATCAGATCAAGAGCTTTGATAGTCCGTCTTTGGAAAATGTTTGTTCTTATGGGGCCAGAGATGGGGAGAACTCCAGGGAGGATAGTGAGGGGAAGATCATAACCTGTATGTGAGACCCTCTGAACCTGGGGTTGCTTATAGGATTCTGGAAGGAGAGGCAGGTGGTCTACTTCAGTGATATTTAGTTTTGTTTTATCTATCCTCCAGATTGTGGCTCATGATCACATATGTATTTTCTTTATAAAAAGAGCTTGGTCTTGATTCTACAAAACTGTAACAGTTGTTGAAAGTAATCAGAGAAAGTTTTAGTAAATGGAAAGCATCCCATGTTCATGGATTGGAAGTTGATATAGTTAAGATAGTGGTACTCCCTCAGACTTACCTACAGATTCAACCTGAAGTTCACCATAGTCCCAATGACTTCTTTTTTTCTCCCAGATATTAACAAGGTGATCCTAAAATTCATTATATAAATGCAAGGGGCCCTGACTATATAACACAATTATAAAACAGCCAAATTGGAGGCCTCAAATTTGTCTAATTTTAAGATTTGTTACACAAATGAAGTGAACAAGACAGTGTGGTACCAGCATGAGAACAGATATGCAGACTGTTGAATGGATTTGAAAGTCCTGAAATAAACTCTCACATTATGATAACTGATTTTCAATAAGATGACTCAGTGGGAAAAGGAAGAATATTTTCAACAAATAATTCAGACAACTGGATATCCACAAACAAAAGAATGAAAACAAATCTTTCTTCATCATCATACACACAAATTCAATCAAAATGGATAGTAGACCTAAATATAAAAGCTGAAAGTATAATAGAAGAAAGTGTAGACATAAGATTTTGTGACCTCGAGTTAGGCAAAGACATCTTAGAAATGTCAGCAAAAAGCAAAAGTGAGGAAGGAAAAAAAAAAGGTAAACTAAACATCATAAAAATTAAACTTTCCCAGCCAAGCATTCGTGGCACAAGGCTGTAATTTCAAAGCCCTGGGAAGCTGGGGCAATAAGATTGCAAGTTCAAGCCCAGCTTGGGTAACATAGCAACTTAATAAGGTCCTATATCAAAATTAAATTTTTTTTTTTTTGGTTTGAGACAGGGTCTTGCTTTGTAGTTCAGGCTGGCCCTCAGCTCACTATGTAGCCCAAGCAAGCCTCGAACTCAGCAATCCTCCTGTCTCTGCTTCCTGAGTGCTGGGATTACAGGCGTGAGCCACCACGCCCAGCACTGTGGTACGTGGTATTGATTGCTGGTGGAGGTGAGTCACCACGCCCAGCATTGTATGTGGTTACCGGGATCGAACTCAGGGCCTTGCACTTACGAGGCAGGTGCAGAAACCACTGAGCTAAATCTCCGGCCCCAAAATTAAAATTTTTGAAAGAGCTGGGATGTAGCTCAGTGTGAAAGCTCTTGATCCAATCCTTAGCACCTCAAAAAATAATCTTGTGATGAAAATAATACTATCAGTGAAGTGAAAAGAAAACCAGTAGAATGGAAGGAAGCATCTGGAAATCATATATTTGATAGATGTGATGCATTCACACACATATATGTGGGATGTCATTAGTAAAAAAAAAAAGTAAATCAATTAAAAATGGGCAAGGCATTTAAGTAGACTTTTCTTCAAAGATGCACAAATGGCCAGTTAAGGAGATGAAAAATATGTTCAAGATCATTGTCATTAGCAGAATGTAAACCAAAATCACAGTGAAATGCCACTTCACACCCACGAGGATAGCTATACTACAAAGACAGTTAATAACAAGTGTTGGCAAAGATATAGAGAAATTGGAACCTTTGTGTATTACTGGTGGGAATGGAAAATGAATAGCTTGGTGTTTTTTCAGAATGTGAAATGTATAGGTAAGATATAATCTAGGGATTCTATCCCTGGATATAGATGCTGAGGCCAAATGAAAAGCTACACCAACAGAAACAAATAGACTTTCATATAAGTGTAAGTCTAGTAATGTTATTCACAATAGCCAAAATATGAAAACACCCAAATGTCCATCCACACATGAATGGATCAACAAATGTGGCCCCACCATAAAGGTGATATCATTTGGCCACAAGAAAGAGATACTAATGCCTGCAGCATCCTAAATGAACCATGGAAACCTTATATGCTACCTGAAATAAGATGCCACGCAACACAAAGGACCACATGTTATATCCTTCTTTGTGTGTGTAATGTCCAGTACTGACAAATCCACAGAGGCAGAAAGCAGGCTAGTGATTTTTGGGGTCTAGGGGAAACAAGGAATGACTGAAAATGGGTACAGAGTGTCTTCAGGGGACAATAAAGAACATTCTGAAACTTAGACTGTGATGATGGTTGTACATCTCTGAATACGCCACTGAAGTTTTATATTTTAGCTGGATGAGTTTGATGGCATATGAACTATATCTCAATAAAGGTATTTGTAAAATGTTTTCATAGATGTCAATCAAAAATTGCATCTGTAAATATCTTCCATTATTCAGTATGTAAAACAGCAAACAGCAAAGACTTTATTACAGATACTTTCTGCTCCTGAACACAATAGATTAGTAAGAAGGTATAAGGTATTATCAGATGTCAGTTTAAGTCCCATTTGAAAAAAAATATTGTATATAACATTTAATAAATAAATGCATAAGATTCAACCATATTACAGTAACTTTTCATTCTCTCATACTGGGATCCTTCAGGGGGAGCCAGGTAGCTGACAGCAGCCTCCAGATTTGTCACCCTGAGTAGACAGTCTTTTCCCAAGATCAGTATGCAAGAATAATTGTCTTCCCTATGTGCAGATGATGGAGCATGATATGAAAAAAGGATCCCTTCAAAGTTACAATGGAGTGGAATGTATAAACCAGCTAAAGTATGGGTCAAATGAGAGAAATACAGGGAATACATGTGAAGAACAGCAAATCACAAGGAGGGGCAGGGAAGTGAAGGAAAAAGCTGAAAAACTGACAGTTTCTTGTTCATGGACAGGAAGTTTCAGTGTGCCAATGTCCATTTCTCCCAAGTGGATCTACGAAACAATACTCGATGCAGATTCCTTCAAGGAGTGTTTATGCAAGTGCGACAACTTTATGAGATTTGTCAACATTATTTCCATCTTCATCCGACTGAGCATTGGGATTAGTTTAGAGCAAGTGCAAAAGGAGCCTCATGAAGAAAGACTTGTTCTTTCAGAACAAAGATTTCAGTGCAGAAAATAATCTAAAACCATGGAAAAAATTTCAAGAGTGTATTCATAAATATTTTTATAGTTTTAATGTGGAATTGGCTTTCGGATGTTTGAAAAGAAACCAAGGCAGACAAAGGAAAAGAGATACACTTTACCAGTATTAAAGTGGCCTGTGATGAAATCAATAAATCAAGAAGGAAGTCGAAAGGAAGACAAGACATTGACCACTGTATTCCTTCGAATAGCCTCCTAATTGAGAGTTTCAATGAGCAATTGTTAAGAATATGAGCCTCTGGAGGTGACTGCTTGATTTTAAGCCCTGGTTCCACTTCCTGATAGATTCCTCATCACTAAATACACTAGTCATATTTACATTGTAACATTATTTTGAGGATTAAATGTGATGATGCATTATTGTTCTCATTATGTGTTTCCAAATATACAAACACAATTCTTATTAAAAAGGTAGTATCAGAAGAATTAGGGAATATAGCCAGAAATTCCAAGAATTAAAATGGTTCCTGAGAACACAGAAAAATGATCAACATGACTCAGAGTCAAAGGGATGGATCAAAAGGAGGGTGTTCCGGTTCTCACCCACAGTACCCTGCCAGAGACTTTATAGGAAACTCACCATCCTAGATTTGTTGGCGGGATGTACAAAGGTTCAACTTTATAGGATGAGAGCTTGGCTTCCACTAGTAAGATGTATACCTCCTTTGATGCAGTCTGACCCCTGGAATAAGCCAAATGATTATTTAAAAGAATACAGGAAATGCATGGATAGCTGTACATTAGTAAAAATATATGCATATGGATGCATATGTAGCCAGTGCTCCGCAGAAGCCAGGCTGGAGGGTGGGGAAGGGAGGTGTGACTCCTTCCTCCTTCCTGCCTCTTCAGGGCTTCCTGTACAGGGCCTTGGGCTTCGCCTTGGCCATGGGCCTGGAGGCTGACAAGGTGGAGCTGCTGCTGTTGGAGCTGCTGTATAAGACAGACTACGGCAACGACTTCGACAGGGAGGTAAAGGCTCCTGCCAGCCCCTCACATCCACTGAGCCCCACTGGACCCTGGGAGGGAGAAGGACCGTTGTGTGTGTCCATGTGTATGTATGTGCACTCCTGTGCCTGTGCGTGTATGGCTGTCTGCGCATCTGTGTGTGCACATGCGCATGTGGGCTCCTCGTCACCCCTACCCTCACCCATGCAGGGTGTGATTCAATGCTTCGCCTGTGTGCCTACGGCCAAGTGAAGACGGTGCTAAATGTGCTCCATGACTTCGAGGAGAGGATCCAGGAGTCGGGGCAGACCTGGCAAATCAGTGCCTGGCAGGTAGGCCCCTTCCCCGCACAGCTGGCCTGTGGGGTCTCTGAGCTCAGTACACCTGGTAGAGGAGAGGCCCTCACTGGGTCTCAACAGGGAGCTCCCCGTGGTGTCTCCCAGGGCAGCATACCTCCTCCTGCAGAGCCTGGGCTATGGGTTCATCTGCAGGACTCACGTGGGCCTTTCTAGGACCCAGATATTGGATCCAGGCTCCAGCTGCTGGATGCTTACGGTGGGTGCAAGTCTAGGCCCTACTAGCACTGAACACAGCTGGTGGATGTGGTACACACATGTGCTGGGCTTGCCTCCATGTACTTAGTGTACGGTGCCCATGTGGTGGGCTCAGAAGTACCTTGGCTTGCTGTTTATAGAAGAGGACACAGAGCTCATGTGGAAGAGCACCCAGTTTTTCTGTGGGGAGCAGGATCTGGACTCACAAGGGCCAGGCTGGGTGCTAATTGCTGCCCTCCCTTCCCCCCAGGGGTGGTTCTGCAGCTGGCCAACCCTTCCTGGCGAGGAGCTGAGCTATCGGGTGGCATCAGTGCCACATATTACAGCCTCGACGTCAGACTCTCACCCTGGCATGTGGTTTAGAGGGAGAGAAGAGAAACTGTTCTGGGCTTCTGGCCCAGCTTTTCGACACAGCAGGGCTGGAGCCCCAGGTTTCTGCTCTAGGCCGAGCCGTGCCCAAGTGGTCAGCTCCTGTGGAAGGATTTTGGTGGTGGCAGCACCTTCCTCCACCCAGGGATGCTCAGCGGGGATCCACACAGGGCCAGGACGACACAGCCAGGACTCTGTCCTCACTGGCTTCACACATACATGTGAAGGTCTGTCTGCCTCAGTTTACTCACTGTGCTTCATACCCATGGGCACTCGGCCTGGCTCAGACGCCCGCGGAGCGGAGGCGTGGAGGGTGTGCAAGTGGCCTCTGCTCAGGGTCCACACAGACCTTGCACTCACTGCCGACGCTGGTCCTGGCGTCCCTCTTGGACTGAAGCCTCCCTGGTGGTGGGTGCCGATCTGTCTCACTCACCACTTCCTGCTAGTGCCTGGTGCGGGCGGGAGCTCGGGAAGGATGTGATGAACGAATGTGTCAGCGAATGAGTGCTCCGGGACTTGGCGAATAGTCTGCCGAAGCACTTTCCACTCTCTGTGGCTCCTCTGGTTATGTGGCCAGAGACTGGGGCAGCCCCTGCTTTCCCAGGAGGCGCGCGAGGAGAGGCCCGGCCCCCCAGCGTGTGGCTCCCCTTCTCACTCCCTGCAGAAGGACCTCCCCTGGAGGCGGGAGACCATTAAGAGCACCCTCATGGTGATGCACAGCTGCATGGTCTCCTACTGCCACCCCCAGATGCTCCTCTCCTGCGTGAACAGCCCCATCACTGCCAAGATCGTCCACCACTACTCCAGCAGCTGCCAGGTAGCCACATTCCCCATGTGGTGCTGGGCACTGGGGGCGCAGCCTTCCCTGGGCACCTCGTCCTCATCACCTGGACACCTCTCGTCCTCCCAGCAGCACTGAGGACCTGCGCTGTTCCCTGTGCCCTGTTCCCCGAGTCCCTGGAGGCCCCGTGCCAGCCACACCTCCTCTCAGCAGCTCCCACTCGCTCTGCCCTTGTGCTGCCTAGCAGTGGCACCTGGTGCAGGTCCCTTCATAAGGGACGAGGAGGGCTTGTTCTAGAGGGGGTGCAAGGGGACTGAGTACTTTCTCGAGGTGGCAAGGGAGACAGAAAAGGAAGAATTGTTTTATTTTCAATTTTGAAAACTGTGGTAAAATAGAATGAACAAAAAGTTCTGATGCGACCATTGGGAAGTGTATAGTTCGGTGGCAGTAGATAGGCTCTCACCACTGTGTAGCCATCACGACCTCCGTCTCTAGCATTCTTGGATTTCCCAAGCTGAAGCTCTGTCCTACTAAATACTAATTCTCTGTATCCTTCTGTCCTAGTCTCTGGCAGCCACCACCCCACTTTCTGCCTCTAGGAATTTAACTACTTCAAGTTCTTCATGTAAATAGAATTTTAAAAATCCAATTTTAAAATTCAGTAACTTAGGCTGCCTCTTCGATGACCTATAAGGTGACCCTGGGGACTAAGGTGCCTCGGCACAGATGCAGGAGGTTCCCATGGGATCCAGAGGGCTACGGCCTATATGGTGTCCCTGCCGTGTGAGTGTAGGACCTGGGACTCAGAGCACCGTGACACTGACCCCTTTCCAGAGCAGAGAAAGAGTCCAGGAGCAAGGGCCATGCCTCAGGATCTCCCTTGTAAATGGGCTCTGCTTCCCACCCCTCTTCTGGCCACAGGACCTTGGTCTCAAAGTGGCCTTCATGAAGAGCATCGCGCAGGTCTCCAGGACCATTGGAAACATCAAGGACCTGGAGGACTTTCACCTTTCCTCAAAGCCAACTCTTACCAGCCATAATGGTGAGCTGAGTGGGGCTTCTCAGGCCTGCGTGGTTTGGGGGTGTGACCTCTGCTGACTGCCTGCCTCAGGTTTCAGAGTTCCTGAACGTGTACAGGGAGAAGGAGGCTGTGGAGCCCCCCTGTCTTAGTTCTGTTTCTGTCCGGCTCACAGTGGGAGTTCTAGGAATAAGCCTGGCATCTGATGAAGGGGTTTTCAGGCAGGGAAGGGGTCAGAACCCCTGGGGCAGAACTTCAGCTGACATGAATCCTGTAGTAACTGGAGGTGGCTGGCTCGGGGCACTAGGCACAGGTATACCAGGTGCCCAGTGACAGTTTTGATGTTTCCGAAATAAAACAGGGCTTAGAGAGACATCTGAAACAGAACTTAGGGAGATCTAGGAAATATCATTTGTTTAAAGGTTGACACAGCTTGTGGGGCAGCCAGGGTCCTTTGTCTCTAACCTACACAGCCCAGTGCAGCTTGCCTGCAGGAAGTGGCCAGAAGGTGCTGGATGCAATCAGTAGAGCAAGTGGGTGGGACGAGCAGCTGATGCTGAAGACGGCAGATGAGAACTGGGTGTTTTCATGCCAGCCTGGAACAGCCCTGTAACACAGGCCTCGAGTCATGACCACACTAGGACTCTTGGGCAAGGACCCCCAGCAAGTCAGTAATGGTCCTGAGTGAGAGTCCCTCTGCACTAAGATGCCGTGGCCAAGTCAACCTGGAAAGGACCAAGGAGGTGTGGGGCATTGGGACCAGTCCTTCCTGTGCTAACACTGAGAGTGTGGCCACTGTCATCAGCACTAACAGCTGAGGGCCACAACTCCTCTCCTCCCAGAACCTTGGGGTGGCAGGGACATCACCACTTTACTTGTGGTGGCCAGGTGATCATCAAGGCAGAGCCGACTGACCACCTGGCTTCTCCTGTGCGGGCACTGGCCATGGACGCCCTCACACACCTGAGGTGAGCTGGGCCCAGCCCTACCCCCCCAGGGATGGGAACAAAACCCAACACTGTGGAGAGCCAAAGGGCAACCGCGCCCAAAAGATGGCGCTGAGGAAGTAGGTCAAGTGGTCTGAACCACTGAAAAACAAGTCTATATCCGCTGAAAAACAAGTCTATATTTAGGCATTGCCTGATCAGCCAGTTCGCTTCCGCTGTATAGCCGCCTATCCCAGAATGCCACGAGTCCTTCAGGCATTGGCTGATGACTATGTATATATATACTGGGAGAGACCTGTGAAGGAGAGCTTTTTTGTTTTTGCTCGAGCAAAGGATCCTGAATAAAACAGCAGAAAGAAGAGTTCACGGTCGCATCTTCCTTGCTGGTCGAGGGGGAAAGCGACACAACACCATCCCCTCGGTGGACCGTCAGGGCTTGCACTGCCTTGTCCTCCCCCAAATCTATAGTAGTCTCTGGCCAGAACTCCTTGGGGATGTGGGCAACCTGGAAAATGGGGTTTGCTCCTTTCCAATTCTTTTAAGCTGGGTGGCCTCTCTTGGATAGGGTGGTAAATGGCAGGTGGGTGAGCTGTTCTGGGCCCCAAGGGTGTTTTGAACAAGAAATCATAGCAGTGATGACAAAAGGTGTCATGGGAAGATGGCATTTTTCAAGTTGGGTTGGGTTCCATCAAAAGATTGAATGGTTTTAACTTTTAGAGTTTACGTAAGGTAATGGAATGTCCAACATTTGCACTTCTGGAGTTATCAGTCTAGAGGAGAGAAAGAAAGGTTGGAAGTTAGAAATTTGTAAAACTAAGTGCTTGAAATGGTCAGATCATTTCTAGGCTACTTTAACTGTAGGAGATGGACCATTAGTTAGAGATTTAGCAGAGCACTGTTTTAAGAGGTGACATGAGGTCATATTTCAATTATGTTTCATCAACCATATTCTGCTCTATGCTGGGTGCTAGACAAGCCCCGATTCTGGCCTTTCAGGGTTTTGGAGAAAAGACAAACACAAACAGAATTATAGGTCACTCATGATTAAAAGGAATTGTTTGTAGGTGAGCAGAAAATAAAAGGAGGCTACTAGAAATATGTAATTCAGTTTCTCTATAATAGGGGCTACCAAAAAGCTTTGGTACAGGAGTTGGCATCTTGACTTTTGATCTGGACGTGCACAGATTTGGTAGAAGTGAAGATCTCCCTGGAGGGTGAAGAGAAAGACGTGTTTCAGTGGCAGGAGTTTATAGTCACAGCATGATGGTGTCTCTTGGCTGTGAGACACGACAGAACCACTGGGGAACTTTGAGATTTAAGTTTAGACATGGGCCTGGGAGATCCTTGGAAAGCTTTCCAGGTGACTGTGGTGTGCAGCGAGGTTCCAGAGCTATTGGTGAATGTGGTCAGTAGTGAGCAAGCAGGTACCACCCAGCTAGTTACCTCCCTGGAAGGTTTTTTGGAACACAGATGGCAGGGATACTCCACAGAGGTTCTGATTCTGTAGGTCAGAAGTAGCAGTGTTTATATTGCCAATGCATTCCATGCTTCTGTGGCTATTCCAGGTATTATAGTCTGAAACTTCTGAACTAGGAAGTGCCTGGGAGGGCAGATTCATGGTTGTGATTGGGGAGTTAGGAGAGTCACAGGCTCATTCAGAGAGATTCATTAGAGCAGGTGGCAGCAAGGAAGAAAGATGGCCTTATACCTCTGAATCTCTGTCTTAGTTCCAGGCAGAGCACTGGACACGAGCAGCCAGGTAGACCAGGCCCTAGGTGGGCATGCCTTACCTGAGCCCACAGACAGGAAGTTGGCCCTCCCTTATTGTGGGACTTGCCTCTGTGCCCAGAATGGGCAGAGAGCAGCAGAAGCTCAACCCCCCAATGATCTCTTGTCTTTCCTCAGCAAACTGAAGCCTTTCTACTCCACAGAAGAAAGCAGGGAGCTGATGGAGATCAGTCTACATTCTGTGATTTCTCTCCAACCCCCAGGAGAGGACAATGAGCCCATTAAGGTATGTCCTTGGGACCCCTTAGTCTCTGGGTCTGGAGTTGGAAGTCTAGTGGACATGAGCAGAGCCTGCCTTCCTGAGCCGCCTGTGAGTGGGTGGAGGCAGCACTATGAGTGGGATCTGTTAGTGAGTGCAAGGTGCTACTGACTGTTGTGACAGATAAACCCCAAACCTTGGTGGTTTCACCAGGTATATGAGTCAGCTTTCCTGTTGTGGGGCAAAATGCCTGACTCCCACAACTTAAAGGAGGGGACCTTTAATTTGGCTCATAATTTGGAGGTTTCAGACCATGGTTGGCTGGCTCCAAAGCAGAAAAGACATGGAAGAAAGACTTGACAGAGGAAAGTGCTCAATTCCTGACAGCCAAGAAGCAGTAGAGAGGAGCCATGAATGAGAACACACCCTCTGGCTCTCACACCCAGCGCCTCACCTCCAGCCATGCCCCGTTGATAAACATAATGTTCCCATAACCAGCCACCTTCCAAAGTCCCCATCTCTGAACACATGAGACTTTGGAGGAACATTGGAGATCTAAACCATATCAAAAGTGGGTTTATCTCAGTAAAGCCCACTGGAGAGTGGGGAGGGTGTAGAGCTGCTTCACATAGTTATCAGTGTAGTCAGTCCTCAGTGTAAGGTTCCTCAGGCCCTTGGGCAATGACATGCAGCCTGGACAGGGAGGGAAAGAAAGTATAAGTGAGATTCATGAGCCATTTGTCCTCCTTCCACAGGCTACCACGTAGTCACATGGGTCCACCAAGACATAGGGATACGGGAGAGTCAGTTAACATGCACCACCCAGCTAGCTGTCACCTGTGGATGGCTATTTCCCAGCAGCATGGTGCAAGAGGAAAACAAATGCTGATGGACAGGAATCCACTTGTGCCTCAAGGGTCTGGCCTTGGATGAGAGATTGGGGGACTAGGCAGTTGGAGTTTTGTGCAACTTTTCTTCTTGAAAGGTTGCTTTGCAGCTCGCATAAAGATGAGCAGAAGGAGCAAAGACTAAGCAGCAGCTAATGCGTGGTCATCAGGCTACCTCACCTCTCAGCCATAGGAGACAGCTGTAGTGTCCCAGCGGGTGACTCTGTGGCACTCCTGACTGCCTACCTCTCTATCTCTCCACCCCTTGGCCACAGACCCTGCATGCAAATGCCCTGCATGCCCTGAAGCAGCTGATGGAAAGTCCCCTGCAGAGACAGCTGGACCCCAAGGGGCTGCAGGAAATGGTACACGTGAGTTGCTCGAGGCCAGGGGTGTCTATCCTTCCTGCGAATTGGGCCTGAGGGCCAGACTGTGGGAAGAGGTCAGTGCATTAATAAATGGTAGTGACTTCATTTTAATTACATTTCTAATCTGCTGAAAACCTGCAAGCAGAATACAAAGGCATTCTTTGCTCAGATTCATAATTGTTAATATTTCATGACATTTTATTTTTGTTTTCCTCTTTCTCATTATATATGCATGCACACACATGTTCACACACAAATACATGTGCACATATTTTTCAAAGCATGGAAAATTAGTGGTAGACATCAGAAACCAGCTTCTTACATTACAACTGTACAGGGATCAATGATCAAAATCAGAAATTTCATCCATCTATCTGTCTATCTACCTATCTATCTATCTATCTATCTATCTATCTATCTATCTATCTATCTATCTATCTATCTATCTATCTATCTATCTAATCTATCTATCTATCTATCTATCTATCTATCTATCTATCTATCTATCTATCTATCTATCTATCTATCATCGAGATCAAACTTGGGCCCCTTATGCTTCCAAGATAGGTGTGGTACCACTTGAGCTAAATCCCGAGCCCTAAATCAGGAAATTTAATGTCAATACAGTGCTAGGTTAAAAACTATGATCAATATTGAATTTTTGCAATTGTCTCAGAGTCATCCTTGGTAGAGAGTCGCATGATGCCATCCAGATTATGCGCTATATTTAGTTGCTGTCTCTTTATTCTTTTCTTAGTTTTCTTCTTACTGAGACAAAATACCCACCACACACAGTTAAAGGAGGAAAGGTTTATTGTAGCTCAAAGTTTGTAGAGTTTCAGTTCATAGTTGACTGGCTCCAAGGTGGAAGGGCATTGCAGAGGGCATCCCAGAGAAGAAAAGATACATGATGGTCTTATGTGTGAAGCAACAAGCAGTGACAGTTGTGACCCTCTTTCTGTCTCTTGTATTTTAGCCACAGTTGGATATATTTAAGTATATTTTACCCTAGCTGTATCTTAAATTTTACCTTACTGTGGGTAGCACTCACACCCTTAATCCTAGCATTGTACCATGAATGAATCCCCGCATCACACACTCTAAATCCAGTCATGCCAGAAAGCCTCACTTATGACCATAGGAGGCTTTGAGAGGAAATCTAGACAGAAGCCATAACATTTGGTAATCCAAAGCATAGTTCTTTGTCTTTCATAACTTTGACATTTTTGAAGAGTTCTGCTAATTTTTTAATTGTGTTGTTTGCTTCCTTATTATTGAGATTTTAGAGGTTTCATATATTCTAGGTGCAGTATATCAGCTGTTTGATTTGCAAAATTTCCTCCTACCCTGTGGCTCATCTTAGCCTTAGTTTTCTGGGATTTTTGGATAAAGTGAAGTTTTAAATTTTGATGATGTTTAATGTATTTGTTTTTCTTTTATGGTTCACTCTGTCAGTGTCAAGTCTAGGAATTCTTCTACAAGACCATTACAAGTTTTTCCTATGTTTTCTTCTAGAAATTTTATGTTTTCAGATAATTTATTTTACAATTAAATCTGTGATAAATTTTGAATTAATGTCTGTATGATCTGAGGTAAAAGTTTTTTAATTTCATGGCATTTAGATAAGCAATATTCTAGGATCATTGTTGACTTTCCTTTCTTCATTATACTTTTGTTGAAAGTCAGCAATTGACACAAACATGTAGGTTATTTCTGGGTGATTATTCTGTTCTGTTGGTATGTTTATCTGTTTTTATACCAGTATAAAACCTTCTTTATTACTATAATATTCTAAGGCTTGAAATTAGCATGAGATGTGAGTCTATAGACTTTTTCCTACTGTATCTTACAAATTTTGATATGATATATTCTGATTTTAGCTAGAATTAAAATACCTTTTATCTTTTAAATTTCTCTTTTTATTTCTTTTTTGACCCATAGGTAATTTAGAAATTTCTAAATACTTGTGGATTTTCCAGATATTTTTCTTTTCATATATCCATATTGTCTGAGGACAAGTTCTATTTTCAGTCCTTTTACTAAGACTTATTTTGTTGCCTGGATGTGTTCTATCTTGGTCAATATTCCATGTGTACTTGAAAAACGTGCTGAAGCTGGTGAGGTGGGAATGTCCCTAATGTTAATTTGACCACAGTTGGTGATATTGTTCATGTTCATGTTCATGTATACTGATTTTCTATCTTGTTCTATTAATGTTTGGGGGGGTGGTATCCTTGAAATCTCTGTCACTGTCATTTTTCTTTTCAATTCTGCATGTGTCCTTAGCTGAGTTATTAGGTGGGTAAACATTTAGGATGGTAATGTTGGTGAATTGACCCTTTATTGTGATATCATGACCCTCTTTGTCCACAGTAGTTGCATTAGCTTTCCATTGGTGTGACAAGACACTGGAGGAAATCAGTGTAAAATAAAGAATGGTGTATTTTGGTTCATGTTTTCAGAGGTTTGAGTCCATGGCCACCTGGTTCCATTGTGGCTCAGAGTTCATCACAGCAGAAACCAGAAATCAAAGAGGAAGGAACTGGGTCCCACATCCCCTTCAAGGGCACTCCCTTGCTCACCTAACTTCTTCCCATGGGTTACATTGCCTCCCAGCTGCACCAGCAAGCCCTCAACACGTGGCCTTTTGGGGACATTTCAATTTTAGTATATGTGCTGCCGAAGCGAGCACTTGGGGACATTTCAGATCCCTCCAAAATATCACATGCATTCTATACTCTGAAGTGGACTTTGAAGTTAGAGCGCCCCTCAGTGTCACCGGGAGTTCAGGTTGCCTGTCTCTCAGGTCTTGTTGTGAGCAGACATCTTGAACCAGGTTAAACTAAGAGCCGCGTGCCATCTGGGTGAGGATGCTGGGGGTCTCCTCCTGCCAATAACCGCATCTCCTCTCCTGGGAGGAGCTGGAAAGAAAGCCAGAGCATCTAGTACCATGCAGAGGCCTTGAAAGTTAAATCCTCATTGGGACGTACAAGGAAGGAAAAGTCGGCAGGGTGGGGCTGGTCCCCAGGTTTCACTGTTCACTTCTGTGTTGCGGGCTCTGCCCACAGCTCCTGGAGAAGTGGATCCTGTCGGAGAAAGACTGGGAGCGAGAGAAGGCCATGAACCTCCATCTCCACCTCATGGAGATCTATGTCCGGAGTGTTGGCATCTGCATGAGTCCAAGAGCTCCTGAGCCCCAGCCAGCTGGCCTGACTTCCGCGAGTAGGCCTCTCTCTGTGTGAGGGAGCAGGGACCCTCAAAGTCAAGTTCTACCCTTCAAGAGTCCCTTGGGAAGAGGCTTCAATGAGCTAGGGGCAGGGTTCTCAGGTGGGTGAGGGAGGAAAGGACAGGATGAAGGCTCAGTGTGGACCCAGGTGGTGGGGGGGGGGGGAGAGAATATGCCAGGCGTAGTGGTGCTGCCTATAATCCTAGCACTGTGGAAGGCTGAGGCAAGAGAGTTGTACATTGAAATCCTTCCTCGGTAACTTAGCAACTTAGCGAATTCTAAGATAAAATAAAAGACCAAAATAAAATATCAAAAAGGGGACTGGGGATATAGCTCAGTGTGAGAGCCTTGGGCTCAATCTTCAGTACTACAGATAAATCAAATCAAAACAAATAAGCAGAGAAAACAATCAGGATAAATAATTATGAATAGCACATAAGGAAAGAATATCTAGAATGAAAAAATGAACCATTACAAAGTCAGAAAGTTTACAAAGCTTGACACATAACAGAAATCACAAAATCTGGAACAACAAACAGGATTTTTCTCGATTAACCAGCAGACAGACCTTTCCTCTGTTCGTTGGCTTGTGCCCTGAGGGCCTTGTCCATTGGCACAGCTATGGGCGGGAGCATGAGAGCACCTCAGCTGGGATGCAGGGACAACCTCGATCCCTGGGGGTGACACTGGGACCCTGGAGCACATGGTGGAGGTAGAAGGCTCCATCAATGAGGCAGGAGCCAAGGCCAAGAGCAAGGGATAGTCAGGCCGGGTGGTGTGTGTGAGGCACTTCCTAGGTTCTCAGGGGCAAACCTCACAGCCTTCCCTGAAACAGAAGGTGCCAACCTTACCTCTAATTTGCAGACAGACAGTACGGGAGACTGAGAGGGGCAGCCCCCTGTCCCGGTCACTCAGCTAGCGAGTGAGTAAATCCATGTTGGATCCCAGAGCCCAGCTCCGGGAAGCAGCAGGCACCTAGACACAGAAGCCAGGCCCAAGCTTTCTCTGGCCATCAGAATGGAGCTGACCCAGTGGATGCTGGATAATGGGCCCCAGATCCAGCTGTGGGTTGAGGATGCAGATGCCTGGGTTGGAGACAGATACAGCAGCCCTCCCTGTCCTGCAGTGTGTTCGGAGTGGGGCACACTATCTCTAGTTGCCCTGTGTGTGCAAGGGGAGTAGGAAGCATGAATCCTCATGTCTCCTGACCCTCAGATCCCCCTGAAGCTGGGCCAGTTTGGCACTCTGGTGGGACTCATTGCCCCACACACCTGTGATACCCACCGAAGAACCCGCATGGCCTCAACTAATGTCCTGTCTAACCTGCTAGATCTCCATGGTAAGGGGCAGGTGGGCTGTGAGAGAGGGTGAGCATCAGGGTGCCAAGGGTATCACCAAGAGGCCATGGGTTGATTCACTAAGGGCTTGTGCTTGGCACTGAGGCCCCCCGGGATGAGGTCTGCTTGCAGGTACCAAGGCTGGGCACAGGATGGTGCGAGAGGTGTTCAGCAGATGTGTACCACAGAGAAGGCACAGTGGGGGCAGAGAGATGAGGGGACAGAGGTGCAGATGCCAGAGGGTGACTCGAGCTTGTAGCACCAGGGCAGGAGGTCTCTGAGAAGTGGCCCAGACTGGGTCCTGGGTCCCACCGATCATGCCAGAAAGTGTCTCCTGAACAGCAAGCCAGACCTGCTCCTCATGGGGAGTCGCCGAGGAGAAGGAGCTGCAGACCTGTCGGGAGGACCTGCTGAGCACGGACGAGGAGACGATTTCCGGTGCGACCTCAAGAATCGCCAAGGTGACATCTGGTCTCCAGAGCCCGGGCCACCTCTGGGGAGCCAGGTTCTCCTCAGCAGGCTGCGGTTCTTCTTCATGGGTGGCAGCTTCCCTGGCTTTGGTTGCAACTGCTGTGTCTCATCCTAAGTGTCCTGCTGCAGTCAGGTCCCCACTGGGGTGCCCAGCACACAGTAGGTGCCCAGCACTCCCTGCTGGCTCCTCCTGCTCCCCATGATGTGCTACAATGTGCATGGAGTGGGCATCAAATGAGGCAGCAGGACTTGCACACTGGCACTGGCCCATGGGCACACTGATGGCACAGAAATGGGCAGAAGTGCCTCAGGCCCCTCAGACAGGGCTTGAGACTCTATGGGCTGATGAGGTCACATCTGTCCCAGGGGTGGAGGCTGCTTCCTGGTGCAAAACACCAGGAAGTTGGAGTGGTTAGAGGCAGTCAGAGGGTGTCAGGGCTCAGGACACACAGGGTAGACACAAGAGGAGCAGAGACGGGACAGAGCTTGGGGTGCACTGTCTCATCACATGGGGTTTGGGGAAGGCGCAGTAGCAGTGAAGATGGGAGAGGTCTTGGCAGCCAGCTGAGCCTGGCCTGGCCTGCCAGTGGAAGCCCTCTGAGATGGAGCAGACACAGAAGCAGCTCCCCCACCTGCACAGTGCCGCGCAGGACTGGCGTTGCTGGCTGTGACTGGGCTTTGCTCTGGTCCTAGGTGGTCTGTGCGGAGTTTAACTGTGATGAGGTGGTCTCGCTCATCCAGAAGCTCTGCGAGAACATCGGGGCCATGGACCTGCAGCATGACAAGGCCGCTGTCACCTGGATAGGCACTTTCCTCCAAATGCGGGTCAAGGAGCTGGATGACAAGGTGGCAGAGCTCGGCAGGGCCACTTAGGGGTGGGGCAGGGGCTGCCCAGGGCACCCATGGTGTAGACCCACTGTCCTCCCCGGGGTTGCCTCTCCCAAGCCCTGGCTGCTCAAGGGGGCAGGAAACACAATTCTTGAACAAGGAAGCCCATGTGGAGGCATAGTCTGGTGAGGCTTGGATAGGGGCCCATGCGCCTCCATATTGAAAAGCCAATCCAGGAGTCTGAGGAAGAGATAAGCTGATGCACAGGAGAGGGTGCTGGTGGCTTCGCCTGTCCGCTATCCTCCCTGGAGGAGGGTGCCCTGTGCCCTCCGCAGGTGATGTGTGGCCTTCCGCAGGTGGCTGAGATCTTGGGTGCCACCCTGGTGCACCTACCTGCGGTGGATGACCTGGAGGTGCGGCATCTTCTCATCGAAGGCATCCTCCTGCTGGCACGTTACCACCGGGAGACGGTGCTCACAGCACTCCTGAGGCAGCCCCTGCCCATGGAGAGGTGAGCACTCTGGAGGAGGTGGGCATGGGCGGGGGCCTCGTGGCACGACCTGGCCCCACCAGAGCAAAGCCCTTTCTGTTTGTCAGGTGGGAGGTCCCAGCATCGGGTGAGCCACTGATCTGGAGCCCACGGTCTCATAGCTTCTTCGTATGGCATGGGACCTGGGTGCCCTACCTTCTGGGTGTCCTGAGTGTAGAGTCAAAGACATGGGGCTTAATCATGCTGTCTTGGGTGGCTCGCGCTGTCCGAGTTTCAGCTCTCACGGTTCAAGCTCTCTCCAGGGGGACACTGAGAGGTAGCACAGGGGGCAGGTGGCAGGAAAGCCACAGCCTCTGTGCCTGTCTTTGCCCAGCCACCTGAAGGAGGTGTGGCTGGCGGTAGCGGAGAACAAGCACTTTGCGAGGACCATGCTGCACGGCCTGATGAGCCGCCTGCAAATGCACTTCACCCCCAGGGCAAATGCCACCTCCGAGGCTGATGTCTGGCATCTGGCCTCAGTGGACCCTCTGATGGTGAGTCTCAGGGCAGCCCCGGCTCCTCAGGGCTCGGAGTCGGTGCCCTGACTCCTCCCCCTTCTCTCTGGAGACCCCGTGCACCATGTGCCTCCTCATCGAGGAGGTGGACAGAGATGACAAGCTGCTCGAGCTGTTCCCCGACCTCATCTACACCCTCCTGATGCAGCTCAGCTGCAGCCACAGGCCCGAGGCCTCCTCACTTGTCCTGAGCACCTGGAGGCTGGTCCACACGCGGCCCTTGCCGGAGCAGCTGAGCCTGCAGAGGTATGGGGGGCAGGAGCGTGGGCTGTGAGGCTGCTGGCTTGGGCTGACCCGGCCTCCAGCTGTCCTCTAGGAGCCCCTGGGCTCCACGAGTCCTCTCTGCCAGGAGCCCTTCTTTGTTCCCTCCTTGTGGAAAAGCTTCTAGAAGCAGATTCTACTTACAGCCCTCCCTTTGGAATGTCCAGCATGGTGTGATTTTGAGAGTTTACATACAGCCGTGCCTCGCCCCAGCCTGACGGCACCCCCCACCTCATTCACCCCCTCCCAGGGTCGCAGTCAAGTCCATGCAGCTTCTGTTCAAGAGACTCGACAGCAAGGGCCTGGCGCACAGCCTGGAGGAGCAGGCTGTCTGGGCCCAGCTGGAGAGCAGTGCCACCTTCCTGGATGGAGTCAGCCTGCTGGCCAGGTGGGGCCCAGGCTCTCGCATGCGGGGTGGGGGGAGGTGCCGGAGGCATCCCCTGCTCCACAGAAGTGCCCTGGGAATGGCACTGTCACATGCACCATGTCCTGGACCCTCAATCCCTACCTTCCAGCTCCAGAAGGGGTGACGTCAGGCCAGAAGGGGGGCTGTCCAAGGCCAGGTGCCCAGGCCTCCAGCACAGCCCATCCCAACCAGTTACAGAAGGTGGACGAAGGGAAGCGAGGATGTCACCAGCTCCCACCCCTGCAGGAAGAGGGACCTAGCAGTGTCAGGAGACCCAGACCAGATGGGAGGCAGGTGCCAGGCCTGCTTCCCTGCACAGTGGCACCGTCTGTCCTTCACAGGCTGTGCGTGCAGCGTGAGGTGGGCTCCAGGCGGCGGCTGTCGGACCTGGTGCTCAGCGGCCTGGGCTTGGAAGTGCTGAGTTGGCGCATCAGCTGTACAGCAGTCTGCATAGAAGTGAGGCGCCCGGCCTGGTGGGAGCAGGGGGTGGGGGCGCTCTGGGCTCCTCTGGCAAGTGCGCAGTTCCTAGGGCCCCTGGATCCCGGGCAGCCAAGCTTCCCTCTGCTGTGTGCCCATCCATTGCTTTTTCATTCATTCTTTGATAGAAGGGCAGAGGGTGGGCACGGGAAGGTCCAGCGTGTGCACCAGTCTCCAGCTGCATCAGGACCCAGGAGAGCACTGAAAGGTGGCGCAGCCTTGCCAGGCAGGAAGGTGGGGCCTGTGTGGCAGCCGCAGGGTCCTGGCCTCTCTGTCGTGTGCTGGAGGAAGCTCCAGGAGAGCCTGCAGGAGGTCCTCTGGGCTGCCAGAACTGAGCAACAGCCTGGGCAGCGGGGCACAGATTCTCTGGAAAGGGCCTCAGAGTGCCCAGCCTGGCCACAAGCGGGAGACTGACCACTGACAAAATACGGCCGTGAGCATAGCTGGTTCCACTCAGACCTTACAGCTGGATGCTGACAATTTCACATAATTCCCAGATGTCACGAAATGTCCTTCTTTAGATTTTTCTGCACCATATGAAAATGTGAAAATGACTTTTCAGACTGTACAAAAACTCCTGGGCTAGGCCAAGACCAGCCAACTGTGGACCAAGTTTTTACACATTCAGGCTCCTCAGGTGTCCTCTGCAAACCCCCGAAGTGACAGTAGGGGGCGCTTACAACTCTAAGTGGTCAGAAAGAAGCCCGCCTAGTGCAGTGGGGTCATGGGGCTTGGGAGATCCTGGATCCTCGCAGCCGCTAGGGAACCAAGGACCAGCTCCTCAGGCCTTTGCGCTTCAGCCGCACATGTGCCGAGGCAGGGCCAGCCGGGCCTGACTTAGTGAGAACTAAGGCAACATCCGCGGGGCGTGACTGCATAGTCGAAGCTCCCCAAAGCTGGCTGCTGCTCACAGATTAGCTTCTGCTTCTAAGAATGAAGTTATCTAAACTCTTCCCGAGCTGACAGGACTGGAGAGATCAGTGACAGATGGCTGCGTGGCTCTGTCCTATGTATTTTCTTACCGAATCTCTGAGGCGGAGGGAGAGGCATCTCTTCCATACATGTGGGCAAACTGAGGCACTGTGTTCCCCACCCCTTCTGCCCATGGAGCCCCTGCCCCTGCGTGGCTTCTGACTCCATCCCACCTGGTTGCTGAGAGATGGGCCTCGCTTGGGGGTCACTGAGAAATGCTTTCCTTTCTAGCTCATGAGCGGCCAGATTCTGTACCAGGAGAAGCTGGTAAGGCCGGTGGTGCTGATGCTGGAGAAGGGCGCGGGGCAGCAGGAGGACGAGGCCCTGCGGGTGCTGTCCCTGCGTGCCCTGGGCAACATGGCCATCGGAGCCCCCACTCCCCAGGTGAAGCAGTACCGGAAGCTCCTGTTGGAGCAGTGCCTGCGCTCCCTGTGGGGCGCCTCGGGCAGCAGCGTGACCGTGACCGTGACCATGACCATGACCGTGACCGTGACTGTGACCGTGGAGGGCGTCGAGGCCCTGAGCAAAGTCATGGCCCAGCTCCGAGACAGGGACGTGGGCTCCTCCTTCAGAGCCATCTCGGAGCAGTGCAGGCTCTTCTTCGACAGCGTGAGTGTCTGAGTGCGGCTTGGCTGACCGCGGGTGTGTGAGAAGGAAGAAAGTGTGGTCCTAAGTTCCCGGAGCCAGTGCTGTGGAATCTAAGGGCGCCGGCCTTCTGCCCCCCCCCCCCCCGGAGGGAAATGCCTCCATTTACCTCCCAGAGCTCCGGGGACCCAGGGCCACACCAGCCCTCAAGCGGGGAAGAGGGGCCCCGGAGACCAGAGCCATGCGGGGCCCTCACTGACCCCGGGAGCCCTGGCGGGTGGCTCAGAAGGCCCTCTGCGGTCATGGCTGGGCCTTTACCTGCTTCAGTTATGGGTTATGTCAGCTGATTTGTACGTCTGGTCCATAGGACATCGAACTGCTCCGGGAGAAGGCCTTCGTCCTCTTTGGGAAGCTGGCCAAGGCGGTGGGGATCTCCTGGAAGCACTTCTTCAAACAGGAAGTGAAGAGAGCCTGGGTGCCGCTCCTGGTGCACTGCCGGGACCCCTGCCCCTGTGCAGGCCCAGGTCTGTCCCAGCCGGTGGCGGGAGGTGGGGGGGTGGTGGCGGGCTCGGGTCCCTGACTGGGTCTCCTCCGCTATGCGGCCCCCACCGGCCCATCCCCATGCAGTGCTGTGGGGAGGTCTGGCGTGGTTTCCTCGGCTCCACCCTCACCACCCGCAGCCATCTTCTGGCCAGGCCCCTTTGTTTAGCACAGTTCTGTACAGGACAGGCCGCTTCTGGTGTCCAGACTTGAGTTGTTTAAAAGTCACTTTAAATCTCCCCTCGCTGCTCCCTGAGGGGTGGGCTCACTTTGGGGCCTGGAGAGCTGCCCTCACTTTCCAAGGGCCACTGTGGGGCAGCAGAAAGGAGAGGCCTGAGCTCCTGCTAGGCTGCTGGCTCTCAGCGAACCATGGTTGGCTGCTCCCAAGCTCTGCCCAGCACCCCAGGCCCTTCCTATCCCCTGGAGACTACCTCAGGTGTGTCTGTCCACTCCTGTAAGCACTGGGGATCTCCCAGCCCCACTCCAGTCATCTTTGTGTAGTACTTCAGTTCCCTGTTTTGGGCCAGCCAAGTCCCCTCGGGGTCATTTTTTTGTGAGGCTGGTCCAGGAGGTACTCAGTGGGGAGAGGAGCCCACCAGGCACCCCTCAGGCCCAGACTTGGTCTGGGTCGCCCTGGCATGGAGCGTCAGCCCTCAGCCTCCTTTCCCTTGGAAAGCCATACCAGCTTCCACAGTGCCTGCAGACAGTCCCCTGGGGTCACTTCTGCCAGTGATGACAGAGCAGGACAGGGCTGCAGCAGGCAGCTGGGGCGTTTCGGCCTCTATGGGGACGGTACTCACCTCTCCCCTCCTGCCAGAGGCCAAAGGCTGTGTTACTGCAGCACAAGAAGACGGAGGTCTCTCCAGTCCTGCCCGCCACAGCCAGGGTCCAGGTGCCCATCTCCCGTAGGGCTGCTGAGGCCCCGGAGGGGCTGGCCGAGGGGCAAGTCAGGCAGAAGTTTTTATAAGTGAGTTGGAGGGGCTCTGGGTCCCCGACACCCCCGGGAGCCCCAGCCCTGCCCTCCTCTGGCTTGAGGCTTCCTGAGCTGCCCTGGCTCCTCTTAGCTCACTCCAGCGCCCAGCTGCTGACACCTCTCCGGGCTCTCTGTGTCTCTCCCGGCCTGCGTGGCCACCATGGTTCAGTGTGTGCACTTCTGGGGCTGCAAGTCCCTGGAGAGATCCTTGGGACACAACGACACCAGCACCGAGGACGACGAGATGACCGTCTTCCAGACAACCATGTGCTCCATCCTGGTGAGGAGGCCCAGAGGGCCTATGCTAGGTGGCTGGGAGCAGAGGGCAACTGCCCAGCACCATTTCTCATGCCCTGTGCCTACCCACACACACAGGGCCCAATAGGAACAGAATGCCAGCCACAGACGCAAAGTTTTATGGGTGTGACATTGTGAAAAGTGGAAATAAATCAAATTATAGTTTATTTTATCTAACTCAGTATAACTAAAACATGACCATTTCCACATAAAGTGTTACCTCAGTTTATGAACCTAATTCTTTCCTTCTAGTCTCACACTGAATTGCTACAAACCAAATTGGATCAAAAAGTTTGGTGGTAACTTAGGAGCAAATATGATTCATTTCTCAAACAATTCTGTTTCAGTTGAGGACAGAGTGAAGTTTGTGAACCAAGATGCCACTGGATAACCCATAGAAACATTACCACAGTAATGTTTGCACTTCCCGGGTATAGTCATTCTGGGTGCAGATTTTTAGGACAGCCGCATTCCAAAGGCTCCAGTGGCCACCATTTTGGACAGCACAGCGTCGGGCCAAGTGTGGTGGTCCTGTGGTCGGACAAGAACAGAACAGGCAGTAGAGGGCCTTAGCCTGCCCTGCTGCTTGTCTGCTATGTAGTGCAAGGACAGGCACTTGCCCTCTCTGGGCTGCCCCTCCCGGGTGCGCTGCTCTCCCAGTGGGTACGGCCTGTCTTCAGCATCTCACCCTGCACACTGTTTGTTTTTTACATTTTGCAGACTCAGAAAAAGCCTGCTGCTCTCTATGGCTTCCTGCTAGAAACAATGAACTATGTTAGAAATAACTTGTGAAGAATCAGAATCATTGCCTGCAACTTGGCAGGTGAGTAGACAAATGACATCTGACACAGGGTGGACCTTGATGGCCACCTGGCCAACCCTGGGTCTGCAGAGCCGGGGGTGCCTGTGGCAGAATTGGGGTGAGAGTGCAGGCTCAGCTCGTGCACTGTGCCCCACCCCACTGAGCTCCACTCTGGCCCAGACTCGGGCCTCTTCCCGCTCACGCCGGCCCAGTGCCACCCACTGGTGTCTCTAGCAGGAGGGTCATGGCACAGTCTGCTGGTGACCTGCTCTTGGTGCGATGAGCACTTTTGGTTCCATCTTAGGAATTATTATGAAGCAGCTGTCCAGCCATTATGTGAAGCAGCTGGACCTGCTGGAGCTTCAGAATTGTAAGTGGGTGTGTCCATGAGGACATGTGGGCCAGGTGGCTCTGCTGTGGGTTAATTAGGGGGAGCAATGGATGTGCTGAGGGAGGTCTCTGCAGAAGACAACTACTGGATGTTGTTTCTCCCATGTGTGATGAGCTGCTTCTGCCAGGACTCTGCACTCAGGGTCTGTGGGTCAGGACTGAAGCCCTGGGGAGGGGCCTGGGATGGAGTATGGGGCACAGTGCCGCCTGCTGACCTTTGACCTGTCATCCAGGAGGCTCTGAAGTGGCCCTGCCTGGCTGTCCTGCCTCAGCCTGCTGTCAGCTCCACCCTGCCCACAGGCTGACCCTTCCTCTCTGCCCTCAGCTCACCAGGAGCTGCAGCTGGACTCAGACCCTGGCATCAGGAGGGCAGCCTTGGAGACCCTCAAGGTCCTGGAGAACTGCAGTGGGCCTTGGTCCCGGCTCCACCCGAAAAAGTGTCCTAGGTGGTCCAGACACAAGATGAGCTTTGCTACCTGATGCCGAATCCTTCCACTGTAATGCAGACCATTCCTTAGTTTTAAAGAAAAACCTTACAAAGCAATCCATAAGCTTTTCTTTCCTCAAGCTGAAATAAACCTGCATTGCCACTGGACTGCAGGGTCCTGACTGAGGGGACAGTGTCCTAGAACCAAGACAGGGCAAAGGGAACATTACAGTTTGCTTCCTTCTCACTGTGTGCCAGACAGTAGTCAGCCCAGAGGGTCTAAGCCTCGCCAGCCTCACACGAATGGCCGCCTCACACCTGCTGACCTTGTGCCCACCCCTGGCAGCCAGGGGAGGCCATCTACCTCCCAGGTCCTACCTAGGAACCTTGTTCCTAAAGGAGAACATGGAGGACACAGCAGCACCCAGGGCAGGGTGTCCCTTGTCTTGATGGGCCTCTGAGGCAGCAAAGTCTGTTCCAGGCCCAGCCTCACCCCTCACCCTTCTTGTGGGGCCTCAGCTTAGGGCTGTTTGGGCTGCTGAAGGTGGAGTGAGAGGGAAGACACTAGCTCAGGGTGAAAAGGAGAAATCAGTCCTAGCCCAAGAGACGTGGTGGGAAGGGGAGAAAAGACAAGGAAGGGACCTTCCTGCACCTGGACCATCGACACAGTCACCAGCTATCCCTCTGTAGGCACTGCAGGCAGCACCGGGGGTCCCCTCAAAGGACAGAGGGTCACTCTGTGGCCCAGACCCAGACACCACTCAAGCCCTCTCTAGATGTTTCTGGAGCTGTTTTTCAGGTCTAAGCAAAGCTACTTCCTGCCAGGTGGTGAGATGCCTCTGCTACCAAGGAGTGCTGGCACAGCAGGGCAGGGTGGCCAGTTGGCACATGCTGGGTTGCTTGCAGTCATATGGGTCACAGACTGAACAAGAAGAGCAGGGCTTCAAACTACTTGGTACTGCTGACCATGAAAAGTAATGGATTAAGCTCTCTGGCCACAGAAAAGGGTAACTTCTGAAGAATAAGATGCCAGAAAGTTAAATGGCTTATCATAGGCAGAACTTATCTTCAATGGGAGATAAATCTGCATTGGCTCATATAGATAGATCAAGTCAAACAAGAGGCAACAGGACAGTATCTTGAGGATGCTGGAAAATCCGGCCCCCAGGAGTATGTGCTGGGCCTCATGGCAAGAAATGCAGATTATAATACCACAGTTCACAGCGGCCATGGTGCTACTGGCCTCAGAGGCAGTGAGGACAGAGGCCAGATGGCACATGGGAGGCTCTGGGAAGGCAGCCCATGACCTGCAGAAGCACCGTCTGTGAGCCACACCAGTCTCTGGGGGCTGTGTCACACCTGCATCAGCCACAGCCCACCAGCTCCCACCCCCATATTAGGACACAAGAGTAAAATACCTACAGGGAATTCTTCTGAGAAGCCTGGTGCATCCGTTTTGTTATTGTCACAAAATACCCGGGAAAAGCTAGCCACAGGGGTCTAGTGTACTGCACCGCCTGGACTCAGGGGCTCTGCACCAGCTTGTGGCTTATAAGGGTCTCACGGTGGGGGGAGGCTCAGCCCTTAGCAGGCCAAGGTCTCAGACCCTTGGTGTGATTGTGCCTGAAGCTGGGGCTGTGGGAAGGTAGGGGCTCAGGAGGGGCCGAATATTCTCCGGACACCAGGAAGGCCCCTCTATTCCTTGCTTCTCTCTGCAGACACCAGTCCACAGGCCAGCAAGGGTGCCCTTAACAGAGTCCGTCATGGCTGGGACCCTGGCTGGGGCCTCAAGACTGAGATGACAAACCCTGTTTTTAGGTCCCTCTGGTCCGCTGTTCGGGCAGCCTGAATGGACTCACAGCCTGTAACAAGGTTCCAGGGAAACACAGTGCCCAAGAGGCAGGGATATCCGGAGGGGATTGCTGGGAGAGAAGGGGGAAAAGGAGATGCAATCTTTTTGTATCTCTGACCTTTTATTGAAAAAAAAAAACATAACAGACTATCAGCAACTTTTGCTCCAGATGGTCATTTTATGGGTTTTGCCACCATTCTTTGAGTATTAGAAATAATTCATTAAAATATGTGGTTCATCACCAACGGTGTCAACAGAACAGGAAGTGTCACGGATGCCCTGGGGTTCCTGCGATGCTCTCACCCAAATCCAGGCACGAGTTGCTTTTTCTGGGTAGGTAATGTTCTAGCCTGCTATTTCCTAACACAGAGGAAACTATGTATAGAGGGAGCTGAATTTAAAACATCAAGGACCCTTATCTTCAAGGATCACTGTGTCCAGAGTTTAAATGTAAGTCTTTTAACAAATATTCTAAAAACAAAAAACAAACCAGGAAAACTATGGGAGAGTTCTCAGAACATGCTGAAATTTAAATAAGGGGAACCCGGGAAAAATGGGCCCACAAATGTGCAGGTTGCGGTAGAGTGCTCACTCCTCATGCTTGAGGCCTGGGCCCAGTAACCAACCCTGCAGGGAGAGACAAGAGATGGAACAGCTGATGCCCTGCCTTGTGACTGAAGACAGTTACACAGCAGGCTGAGGGAGGCCGAGGGAGGAGGCTCTGGAGAGGGACCAGCCTGAGCGGCACTGCATCCGGAGGGAAAAAATGTAAAAAAACAAAACACTGAGGGCAAGACTTGGAGACGGTCCAAATAACCTGGGTACACATTTTTAGTTTTGAATTCTAACAAAAATCACTTTTCTCTCTCATCCTGAAGATGTTCTTTCCCCTAGAAGAAAAACACAAAAAAATAATTTTAGTACAACTCCATTAGAACCCCAAAGCCAGCCACCAAAGGCTTAACTGCTTTATATCCCTCATGTGTTGGGACATACGCGTCCACTACAGAAAAAGACACTGTGTTAGTGAGGAACCTATGGAGCCTTAGAGAAAGAAGGTCACTGTCAACCCAGGCAGGTGCACCCCCGTGAGCAAGTCCTGGGGGCTCAATCCTGGCCTACACGGTGGTACACACAGCTGTAATCCTAGCTCTCTAGGAGCCTGAGGCAGGGGGATCACAACTTCGAGCTCAGAATGGGCAACTTAGCGGGACCCTGGCTCAAAATATAAGGCTGAAGATAAAGCTCAGTGCAAGGGGCCGGGTCCAATCCTCAGTGCCAAGACACACCCACACCACACCCTGCCCGATTCACACTGCCTGTGTGAATCAAAGGGCAGCGGACAGCCTGCGCTTCTTTCCTTATAAGGAGCCAGGTACTTGTGGAGACCCAGGTAAGCTGCACAGGGCACAGCATGGTCAGGAATTTGGACACGTGGAGGCCGGAAAGGAACATGGGGACAGCTCTGGCCACTAGTCAAAGTTACCTCCACAAAGCAGCAGCTGGGAGGCCTCACCCATGTCACTCAGTGAAGAGCCACAGCTGAAGGTCACTCAGCATCGGTCTGTCCCGAGAAAGCCAGTGGGGCAGGAGGGTGGGGAGGGACAGGCAGACAGGCTCAGGTCAAGGTCCACAAAGATGGTGCTATGGGCATGTGCCACCACGGACCACCACCAGACTGGCGGACAGACCTGTCCACGTGCCCGGGGATAGGATGCTCTCCAGCTCAGCACCCTGGGGTCTCTTGAGGCCTTTGCCCTGGGCAGGGGCCTCCCAAACCTCTCCCTCGGTTCCCTCAGACTAGAAGAAGTGCTGTGCAGGTCTGTCTGTTCTGCCTCTGCTGAATAAACTGAGAAGTTCACATGTGGATGTAAACTGGACACACAGGGCTGGACCCAGAACGTCTAGAGATATATGCCAAGACCTGACTCCAGTCAGAGAGCAGGCAGGCCCTAAGGTACACTAATCTATTCCAGCCGCTCCCGCAGGACTTTCAGGTGGGCCTCATCTCATCACAGCTATTCTCTGAAGGCAAGATAAAGGAATGGGACATGTCACGCTGAGCAGGATCCAAGAGAATAACAAGTGAAAGTTTTAGAAAAAATGCCTAAATCATTCAGATGGAAAATGTGCCATTTGTTTCTTTCAAAATAGTTGTAAGTTTCACTGTGATGCATTTTCCTCAAAGACATGTTCCTGATATAATGCCAATTTTAGAGAAAGGAAAAGAATTTAGAATGCCCAGGAAATGAACACTTCCATGTGTCCTGCTGGAACTGGTCACAAGCGGCCCAGGGTGGGGTGTGGCTCAGTACTATAGTGCTGGCCTCAGTTGCCCACATACACAGGGAGCCCAACACCTCACACATGAAAAACAGGGACTGCTACCATAAAAAGCCAGGACCTCCTGACAAACAGGTGCAGCCCTTTCTTACCGGTTGGACTGGGAGGGGCTGATTGGCTTCCCTGCTCCAGAGCCCACAGACCTGGGGATCTGACAGCCTGCGTCTTTTGGCAGGGACCAGAGGCTCTGCCTTGGCTGTGCCTATGGACACGTGAGCATCCTCTGCAGTTGAGCCCTGTGGGCTTCTCCAGAGCCCCTTGAGGCAAAAGCCCAGGTGTAATTTTCTGAAGCTGTCTCCTGTTTGGCATTGAACTCCCGACCTGAATTTATCTGTAGATGCCCCAACACATGAAGGCACCTTCGTCTGCTGAGGTGACATTTGCAAATACTTCTGATGCAGCTGGTCAAACTTATCTTTAATTTCACCATAGCGACTCTTTGGACAGCCTGGAGGTTTTGTCCTTGGTGCTGAAGTAGCTCCACAGGATGATGCCGCCTTTCTGATGGATCCAGAATTGTGTCCTTGAAAAAGGTTGGATGTCTGTGGAGAGCGGCCTGGGCTCTGTAGCGGACAGTAGTTTGACAATGAGAAAGAGGAATCCCTCTTTGGGGAGCACCCACTCACTTCGACAGATCTTTTGCCCAGGTGTTCAAAAATCTTGCCTAAGCTTTTAGCTTTTGCTCTGCTGAAAGGAAACTGCAGCTTGTGGGTTTCCAAGCCCTGTGGACCACCGGGACTCACATGGCCAGCTCTGTACACATCCAAGGCCCAGGACTCTGAGCATCTGGCTGTGCGAGGCTGTTTCCCAGGACTCAGGCAGCATTCACGATGAAGCCTGTCGAATTTACTTTCAATCTCCCGGTACCAGTTCTCTGCACGGGCCTGCAGGATTCTTGGTCGGGAAACTATTTTTACAGGTGAAATTAACCATTTTAATGTCAGAAGTCGATTTTCCCAATCCAGATGCACCATGCTGGATGTCAATGGAGAGCACTTCTGGGGTGTCACTGGAAGCTCTTTCCAGCTAGGATCTAATTGGTGGAGTTGAGGTTTGACCTCAAGAAAAGCTTTTTCCATCTTTAAACCTGTCTTGTGACGAGCAACATGTAGTAAGTTCTCACAGTCTCTTAATGTTCTCCTCTTCCTCCTCCCAGGTTTGGGGTAGGGCGTGGGCCTCTCTTTGGTGTTCTTCTGGGAGGGCCTGGCCCCTCTGCAGTATGTCTCATTCATCTGCACCCGGCTTCTCCGGGGCTGCCTCTTCCTGGAGCTCCAGTTCTGCATGATGAATGTCTTGGTGGAGATGACACAGGACGGCTTTGCACTCAACAGTCGACTCATGGAGTGCAGCATGCCTGCGTACAAGTCACTGATCGTCACATTGCAAATGTCGTCAGCCTCAAAGGACTGGTTGCTTACACAGCTGTGACTGTTGGTCCCTAGTAATGAGAGACTGCCATTTCTAGGTGCCAAGGCCAGGTCTGCTGGGTGAGGGTGGACGGGGGCCTGTGTTCCAGGGGAGGAAGCAGGCTGTGCAGGGTTACTGAGGCTCCCTGGAGAGTAGTCACCAGAATATCCTGGGAGAAAAGAGCACAGAGTCAAGAAGTATTGGGTCAGAGATGAAGCTCAGTGGCACTGCGCCTGTATGGCAAGTACAAGGTCCTGAGTTCAATCCCCAGCACCACCAAAAAAAAAAATAGCGTTACTATTCAGAGGTACTGTATGTGTAAGACACAGAGCATGAGAGTAGATCCTGATCATGTTTTTTTTTTTTTAAAGCAATACAAAAAACACAAATATTTAGGCACAATTTCTTTCAGAGATACTTCTTTGGCCATCAGAGTCAAATTCTCCTTCGAATCTCACCTCAAAAGGAGTGCTCCTCCCCTTGGACTATTCAGTTGGCTGACTCTTCAAAGGCAAAGGAATCAGTCTATTAGCACAAAGGCCACCCATGGGAAGGACAGGGAGAGCAATAAGACTCCCAAATTTGTTCTTTATACAGCTTCTTCTGCAGCATGTGAAATATTTTATTTTAAAAAATAAGCACATTTAGAAAAAATAAAATCAGGGCTGGAGATTTAGCTCAGTGGTTCCACCGCCTGCCTACCAAGTGCAAGGTCCCTGGTTCGATCCCGGTAACCATATACAATGATATGTTCTTGGGCATGGTGACTCACGTCCACCAGCAATCAGTACCACACCCCCATGCCCAGTGTGGTGGTTCATGCCTGTAATCCCAGCACTTGGGAGGCAGAGGCAGGAGGATTGCTAACTTCGAGGCTTGCCTGGGCTACATAGTGAGCTCAGGGCCAGCTGAACTACAAAGCGAGACCTTGTCTCAAAAAAAAAAAGGAGCATTATTCTGCCATAAAGAATGACAAGATTGATTCATTTATGTGCAAATGGATACACCTGGAGGACACGCTAATGAGTGAAATAAATAGGTCACAGATAGGAAATACCGGATCTTCTCACTGATATGAGCACCTGTAGAAACAAATGAGCTCAGAAAGTATGACAGTTTTTGTAGAATGGGAAATTTCCAAAGGAAATTTGGTGTGGGGATGTAATGAGGGGAAGGAATAAATATGATTCTGAAAGAAAATAAAAGAGCATGTACATAGGGGGTGGGGAGGTGTGGGTGGGTGGGGATATGGGTAAAAATGAGAATTGACTGTGTCATATATTGGTACAAATTCCCCAATGTTATGTGTGATTGTGAGATGTATATAAATTGTACCAATAAAGAATTCAATTTAAAAAAAATCAAATGAGAATAGGCAAACCCTAAAGCTGAATGCAGGAGGAAAAAAATGAACCTGTGTATCAAATTGATAATGGAAAGAAAAAAACAGAGTCCAAACAGCTTTGAACAGTGTGCTGCATGCAGATCCTCTGGACAGTGGCAAGAGTGAGGCCACTGGCTGGAAGTACAGAAGAGTGCCAAGAGATGCCACCGTCCTGAGGCTTTGGGATTGGGTGGTTGACCAGAGGAGCACAGCTTGTTGGGACTGGTGACAATCAAGACAGAGAGGTGCACGTGGAGCCAGGGATGCAGGTGAGAGAAGCCAGCCAAGGTACTTCTCCAGGCTGCACATGGTGCTACGTAAGCATCATGTGGAAGGCTGCTCACTGACTGTAACACACGCATTTTAAAAGGTCCATGAATTCCTACAGAGACCTGAACCGTAGGAAAAAGCAATCAGAACTCCAGGTTGCAACCAAGTCAGGCAATCGTCCCTGGACACCAGAATTGCAGGGTGGAAGCTTTTCCAGGTAAAGACTCTCTGCAGTGAGAAGCGGCACCGACAGCGGGACAGGCTGGGGCCGTGTTCAGGGAGGACAATGTCACATGGACATTATCTATGGCAGAAGTGTTTCCTGGGAGCCTACCCCCGAGGAAAAACCAGACAAATGTAAATGGAGTGGCCTCTACAAAGCCACTGGCCTGTTTAAGACAGTGAGCCCTACGAAGTACGATGACAACTGCAACAGCAAGGTCAGGGAGGTGACAACTAAGTGAGACAGGACGGGCAGAGGGTCTGAGCAGACTGAGTCAGTGCTGGGCTCCAGAGCTCACAGGAGTCAGAGAGAACTGTCCCACCCTCACCCACATGGCGCATCAGGGAGGAGGCTGAACTGGGTTCTCAGTGAGCATGCACTGTGTGTGGTGGCTGTGGGGTACCGGGACAAGACGGCATCCCTGGAGCGCTCCCCACTTCCAGCCAATCAAAAGCGCTCACACCAGCTTGCGGGGACCAAGGGCTGGTGAGCCATGTGCGCCGCCCCACACAGTGAAGTGGCTCCTTTCAAAAGTTCTGAGTTTTGCTTGCAGTGCAGGTTCCCCAACAGTTCAAGGTGGTGAATGACGGGTCCGGCCTGAGCGGCCCTGAGCTGAGCCCAGGGCCCCAGGAAGAGCGCAGGAGGCACTCAGTTGTCACACGTACTTACCAGGGGCAGGCACGGCAGGTGCGGGAACGCAAGAGGACAGGGTACTAGGCGTGTCCTTCCCGACCCCCTTCTCTGTCCCCTGGAACCAAAGCAGAGATCGCAAGACAGTCACAGCAAGGGAGACCCTGGGTACACAGGGCTGGGTCCCCCCACGATGCCCCTCTTTAAACAAGACTGTGAGCCTGTAGCATGGCCCTGCTGCCAAGCGTGTGAGTGACTGGCCAGCTGGTAAACTCCGTGAGTGTCTATGCTGAGTCTGAACCAGCCACAGAAGGTCATTACCTCGAAAGGCCCTGCACCCTGCAGCAGCACCTCCACCTGGGTCAGGTACTTCCTCCGTAACTCGTCTCTCAGAGGTCTCTGGGGTGCGACGGGCTGATGGAAAAGAGAAGTGTGACCCCGAGGGCTGCCAAGTGCAGTGGCCTCATGCGCTCTGGGACACACCGGCAGGCTCCTGAGCGTGCGTCTTCAGATGAGGTACTCCAAGTCACTGTCTCGCTCCTGGCTGTTAGTTGTCAAAGTAGTAGAGCACCTTGCAGGTGTGGTGTATAACTATAACCCCAGAACTCAGGAGGCTGAGGCAGGATCGCTGAGTTCAAGATCAGGCTAAGTTACATAGTAAGAAAAAAGTCAAAAAAAGCACAACCCTCACTCCAAAGTGGTGCGGCCTCTCAGAAAATTCACTGACGCAGTGTCTAACTCTAGAGAATTTACCCAGGGCAACTACCCAAAAGAACACTCGAAACCACACCAGCTGGGAGATGATTTAAAGACAATCTGAATATTTACGAGTGAGTTGAGACTCCACTCTTGGTAGGAACCCAGCTGGTAAGTATGTAAGGAAAGAGGCTCACTGCTCTAGCTCCAGGGGCAGAGTGGCTGGAAATCCCAGCCCTCACCTGCCAGGCACTGTCAGGGCTTCAAGCCCCTTTCTTGCACCTGCGTAGGCTTGAGCTCACTGGTGGAGCCAGGTCTGCACTCCAGCTGTACACAACAGGCTCCCTTCCCTTGCTGCTGACGCCAGAATGCTAAGTTTCTGTGGTCTTTGCCCAGGGTCACCGCCTCATTTTTCCATTTAGACGATAAAAGTCACACGAGGGGGCCATGGCAACACTGCACAAAAGGCAACTTTAGTGGAGAACTGGGCACCCATTATTCTGGTGTCTAACAGCAGGTATGGTGGGCCGGGAAAAAGGCTGAGAGTTGGGGGAGGACACTCAGACTATACAGACAGTGCTTCTGTGCCTCTGTGGGCACTTGGGAAGCAACACACAAACCATACTTATCATTTAGGCTAGAGACCTTGAGACTCTGGGCCTCGAGGGCTGACCTGGAAGTACTTCCCTAGGACATTGTAGGCGGAGCCTGACTTGGGACCCAACTTACAACATGGCATCAGTCAGGGCAGATGCACCCTAGGCACCTCAGCAGCCAGTTTGACTGCTGAGTGAAAATCCTCCCGCAGTACTTCCAATCGTGGGCACACAGCTTGGGGATGGGAAGGAGGGGCCCGAAGGCCAGAGGGGTGGTATGAGAGCGAGACCAGGACGAGGCAGACTCACGGTCAAGGAGCAGGCAGACAGGTCCCCCTGGTCTGAAGCTCCATCGGCGTCACTGCTCTCTGAATCTACAAGTAAACGGGAGCAGCAGGCAGGATTTTTAGGAAAACTGTACACTCTCTTCAAGGTCCGTTTGCATATCACTTTGAGTGTGTTCTTCGTGAAAACCTCATTGCTTTAAGGAGGCTCCTCTTCAGGCGCGGCGCAGCCCCTACCACCAGTCAAGATTGTGTCAACACGCAGGACATGCCCGAGTCCCGGCATCGGTGGAAGCAGATTTTCCACAAGCAGCAGCTCTGCCAGTGCCTCTGAGCCTAGGAGCTGAGACTGGCACCCAGCACTGCCCCGCAGACGCATGGTGGGATGTTCTCCGTCTTCTACTCATGGTCGCGGGCTCATAAGGCTTGGGACCTGAGTCCTTCCTGTTAACTCGACTAGTGATAACCAGTGGGCACTAGTGAGTACTATACCCAACAGTGCAGCTCTATTTCCCGTCCTTTTGAGCAGTCTGGGAAATTACTGGGTCTAAAGATTTATGGAGTTAGGATCTGGGTTAATACTAGTTTAAAAAAATAAATCTGATTAGTAAATATCTTTATTGAAATTTTACCCCAAAAGACCAACTGTTCCAGTAGTACATGACTCAATTCATGTTACAACTGTCTTTTGTAGACAAGGAGCCAGGTAAGGAGCTGGGCAGAGGGGACAGAGGCTTTGGACTGGCCAGTGACTGCAGTGGGGCACACCCCTGTAACCCTAGGACTCTGGGAAGATGAGGCAGGAGGGCTAAAAGTTTCAGCTCAGCTTGTGTAACTTGGTGAGACGCTGCCTCAGAGGAAAACGGTGGGCGGGGACGGGGACCCTGGCTAGGGGGCAGGCTGGGAGGGGAAGGAGAGAAGGGTAGGGAGGACCTGTGAGGAGAAAGGGCAGGGCCGGTGAGATGCCCTGTGACCACAGGAGGATGGAGGGCAGGAGGATGAACGCAGTGGCAGGTCTCTGGAGAGAGCAAAGCTAAAGAAATTTTTCTAAAGTGGGTGGGTGAGGGGGTGTAGCCACTCATTTAAGAAAACATCAGATGGACCTAACTGGAAAAGAAGTGGCTCCCTATCCCTTCTGCCGCTTTGAAGGACATGACAGGTCGCATGAAGATGCCCTTAACTTTTAAAACACCCTTAGAAAATAGAAAAACTTGTAACAAGGCCTCCAAAACTCTCATACTGGGAACATCTGTTGGGCAAGTCCCCCTTGTCTTCCCTTCCGAACCAAGGTCACACTCACCTGTTCCCGGGTCTTGTGTGTGGGGTCCTAGATGCTTTTCCCTTTGTATCAGCCCAGGGTCATCTGTCTTGTCCACCAGCTTCCCGGGGGTGTCCTTGAGGTGCAAAAACCAACAGAGACATGCTTGAGGAAAAGCACATCATAAGCCACCAGAATGTACTAAACCCGTAGTCCTTCCCTTCATGTAGGACAGGAAGCTACACAAAGCTCCTGGAACATCCAAGCATGCAAGACAAAGTGCCTTAGGAAGTACCAGCTCCATAAGAAAACCCTGGGGAGGCCCCTCACTAGGGAGAGGCCCCAGGTGTCACCCCTGTGGGGCTATATTTCTGGCTATTGAGCTGCACCAACCCGAATCTTCTCTATCGCCGTTCGGCCCCTGGGGAAACTACCTGGTACTGAGGCTCAGTCTCCAGCCAACTCCACAGCAGTGACCTGAGGAGCAGTTCAAGGTTTTGATTTTGGGAGAAGATGCAGGCAGATTTGGGCACCACTACTGATAGTGATGCCACCAAAGCCAGGGTGTCCGAGTTGTAAACACAGATATGCCCAATTTTCCAATCCCAAGAAAGGGCGTAAAAATTCTATAGGTGCAAGGTAGCAGTCTACCCATATTTCAAGTAAAAGCTTTAAACAAACATCTGCACGGAAACATTCTGTCACCAGGACCCTTCTAGCACCACTCTGATGAGTAAAGGAGTATGTCCTTGGGCTTCCTCCTTGGCAGTTACTGCAAAGGATGGTATTAAGCCCCAGGAAAAGACAAGGCCAGGATGTTCCTGAGGCCTACACAATAGGGACTCTATGACGAAGCTGCTGGGACTCAGCCTGCTTGTTGACACATCTCCTAGGGAGGCTTCCCCTCCAGGAGAGCCAAAGAACTCTTAGCCAGCAAAGCCTAACATACTTACATCTGGGACTTTGTAGAAAAAGTGTCTGAATTATGCAATAGATGAACAGAAAGGCTTGCCATACATATATTAACTAGAAAAAGGTTTTTAAAAATGTATGTTCTGAATTATACAGAGAGGTCAGGCTAAATTTAAGTAGTTGTATGTACCTCGAATGTTAGTATGGCTAATAATTAATAAACAAGAAGATTTGATTTTTAGAATTGCTATTAATGCTATGTAACTAAAATCTCCATGTTCTATTAGACACTGATCTATGACCACCAGGAGGCGCTACAGGCACGTGAGAAGTGCTACTCAACAGAATGTGGGACAACGGTACAAAGGCCACCTGGGTAGAAGATGCTCCAAGAGTCTCAGGGTAGGAAGGCGAACTACTGGCTCCACCCAGTACAAAAATAGTAGATCACAAACTGCAAAGCCTTGGGATCATTTCAGGGCTGGGGGGGGGGGGGGCGGCACGGCTGGAAACTTTGTTCTCCAAAGGGAGAGAAATGAGGAAGCAAGAGTGTGGGATCCCACACTTTACCCTCCATCCGTCTCTCTTCTTTGCTGGTCATCTCCTCTCCCAGAAGGAGCTAGATCTAGTCTTTCCTGTAAGGACTCTACAATGGGCTCCCAGCTGACAGCTAGCTCAGCCTCTCTGCGTGTGAACCCAGTCGAGAGACCTGCAGCCTAGGATGGAGGAAACAGGGCAACAAAGAGGCCAGGAAGCAGGAGAAATGCTCGGTAAATCTTTAGAGAGAGGGACATGGCGAAAGGCAGGGAAATCAAGTGTCCTGCCAAGGCTCCAGCAGCTCAGCTCCAGGGTTTGCACAGCAGTAGTCAGGCACCTGACACTTCTCCACAGCAAGGTATTTAGGTGATACGATTTGATGTACAGTACCTGAATTTGTTCTTTGTTTATTTCCTTCATCAGTTTTCCTCCCCAAACTCTCAATCCTTAGGAAAAGAAGCAAAACAACATTTAAGATATAGTGATTCTTGATAGTGAAGTTTTGTTTAATCTGCATTTATAGAAAGACAAAATGACAGGTGCATAAGGATATAATAAGAAAAGCAAGCCGGGTTTCTGGTAGTTTGTTGTTCATCTTTATGAAGTCCAAGGTTCTTAATGCTAGGCAAAGTTTTCAGTAACAGAAATCTCTCCTACCTAGCTGGCAGAAGCTCGTTAAATTATATCATTAATCTGAAAAACTGAATGAAAAGAGGGAGAGATATGCCAGGTACTATCCTTAAAATACACGTTTATTGAGCCGGGCGTGGTGACTCATGCCAGCACTCGGGAGACAGAGGCAGGAGGATTGCTGAGTTCCAGGCTTGCCTGGGCTACACAATGAGCTGAGGGCCAGCCTGAACTACAAAGTGAGACCCTGTCTCAAAAAAACAAAACAGCCGGGTGTGGTGGCTCACGCCTGTAATCCCAGCACTCGGGAGGCAGAGACAGGAGGATTGCTGAGTTCAAGGCTTGCCTGGACTACATAGTGAGCTCAGAGCCCGCCTGAACTACAAGGCGAGACCCTATCTCAAAAAAACAAAACAAAACAAAACAAAACACGTTTATTGAGATCAATATACACACATACATTTATTTTATAAGTGTAGTATATATACTACACTTATATAAGGGTGTTTTAAGGGGCATCTCAGTATAATGCATGCTAAGGGCAGCCTACAGTGTACAAACACAGCAAGCCCAAGCTCGGGGCAGATTCTGGAGTTCAAGTACACCGAGCTTTGCTGTGTATTACTTCACAGAACCCCAGCAACATATGGACTCTCTCCTGAAATCTCCAAGGAAAATTTAAGTTAGTAAGAGGACGGTCTTACATGAGGCTTGAGAGGTTGTTATGATAACAGCGGCAAAACATACAGTGCTTTCTATGCTCCTGGTTCTATTCTAAACCCTTTCCGAGTATATCTCATTAAAGATTCACAACAGCCCACCTACACAGAGCTTGTATGTCCCTCTGAACACTCTGGGACAAAGACTTAGCAACTTTATCCTACAGGTTGACACTACGTTCTCCAGAGCTGCCTTAAACTGGGAATTGATGCTACTGTAACTCAGAGGGTTGCCAGCCCTTGAGACCCCATGCCACAGAGTGTTTACAACTAAGCAACAAAACCGCGGCTAGGAGCCTGTTAGATACATGTACCTACTGCATCGGCATCCTGTACAGCAGCTGGTGGGTTATCAGCTCTGCTGATGTCTTCTACATACTCAGGAGTGACTGCTCGTAAGGTGTTCAGGTATTTAGCCACTGTTCACGCCAAACTAGCATCGCAAGAATTTTCACTAGCAAAATTAGTGTTATCCAAGGTACTGGGACTGCCCAGGCTCATCCTCTCACAGACAGGCCACCAGAACACAGCGGAGCCTGTGACGGCAGCCCCCCCAGTCCTGTCCCAAACCAGAGAAAAATCTGCTGCTGGAATTTTTTGTTTTGTTTTGTTTTGTGAGACAGGGTCGCCTGTTGTAGTTAAGGCTAGCCCTGAGCTCACTATGAAGCCCAGGCAAGCCTCAAACTCATGGCAATCCTCCTGAGTGCTGTGATTACAGGCGTGAGCCACGCCCCGCTGTGATATGTTTATTTTTGCCCAGGGCAGTTTATTGTTGTCATTCTCCTCATTCTATAGAAAGAGGTTAAAACACTGAGCAGCTGGGCAAGCGGCCTGAGCTATCAAGGTCTGCCAGGCAGAGGCATTAGAGCCAGGACGCACCTGTATCGTCACTAGTTCTGTTTATATCTTTGCTGGACATAAACACAGGTTGAAGGGAACAACGAATGTTCTAACGCCAGAGAGCGAGGTGAGCAAGCTTCACTTTCCAATAGGGCAGGGGCAGCACCTCTAATCCCGGACAGCAGGGTTCACCTCAGTAACTACCAGCGCTCGGGTGGGGGTGGGGTGGGAGTGGGAGGATGAGTCCCTACCTTGCGGTGTCTTGTAGGTCAGCGTGGACATCTGCACCAGCGGGGCGTCCTCGAAAGGGTGATCATACTGCGCGGGAGGAAGGGGCGCCGGTCAGGGCCCGCCTCCCGACTCCGGCGCCCAGCCCTCCTCGCTTTCAGCCCCAACCCTCCGCTGGTCGGTGGCTCTCACCTTCGCTAACAGCTGCTGCATGCGCCTCTGGAAGCGGCGGCGGCTGTCTCGGAGCTTATCCAGTAGCAGGTCCTCCGCCTGACGCTGGCTCTCAAGGACCCGGACTTCCATGACGGGCGCCAGACCCACAGACTCACCCCTTCGCTCGGAACCTTACCGCCGCTCTCCGCGCGCCGCTCAAATGGGGATGCTCCGCCCCCTTTGCCTCATTCTCGCGTTTCTATTGGCAGGAGTCCAAGGACCTGGCTCCGATTGGGTATTTCAAACGACTTTAGGTTTACGACGCTTTCTCCCGGCCAATCCACGCCTAACTTCTAGGCCTCGCCCCCTGGAGTTCGCCGGGCGGAAATGAGCTGGAAATGAGACTGGGGCGGGAAGATGTAGCCGCTGCAGTCAGAAGTAGATCTTAGTGGTGATTCTTTGAAGGTTGTGGGTGCCGGTTACCAAGCAGAGGCTCGCGTGTCTTCTCTCCGCTTGTGCACGTGTGACAGTCGCGGTCTGGAGACGCCTCAGAGACCCTCCTGGTCTCCCCGCAGGGACAGATGGCCGCGTTTAGTGTTCACGCAGCGTCCCCTCCTGCCAGCCAGGGTCCTTATCCCTGGGGCTGCAGGAGGAGGGGAGAAAAGACAAGGCCACGTTACCAGAATGAAGAAGAAAGGAAAAGGTTCATTTAGACGAACAAATAAAGTAAAAATAAGTTCCAAACGAAAATATGGTTAAAGGTGCTCCCCAGTACCAAAAATAGAACCTAGGAGAATATTGTGCCCTTATTAGTTCCATACCCTCTCCCTTTACATTTCTGGTTGCATATTTTGTTTATTCAGAGTCATCTTTTAATATTTTTCTAGTACTCCTGGGGAGCTAGTTCAGTCTGTATTTTATGATTGGCATTGCCTTACGATTGATATTTTAGAAAAGTTTCTAACTTCACGATAGCCTTATTTGTATGCTTGTGCTGTTGTGATTTCCATGGTAGACGATTAATACTAAAAGCATTAACTGAACACTAGTAGGTCCCTTAGCAGGACTCTTCACCTCTAGGCCTCCTCCACAGTCCTTCGTGAGGAAATCTGGGGCGAAGGAGGAGGTGTGAGAAGCCTCAGGACTCCCTGTAAGTGCTCACAGAGTGTATTGTATTGATCAAGAGATGTATCACCTGGGTTCCTCTGAAAGATGCTCCAGCCTTCCAAAGTGCTGTCCTCATGAGCCTTAATTGTCAGCCTCTTCTGGGAATTAACTTCAGAGAGCTGCCTCACAGAGGTCATGATGCCCCAGGTTGCCCAAACCAGTGAGTGATCCAGATAAGAATAAGTAGGCTGGCCATTCCACTCCAGAGGGGACGGCCCTGATGGACCATTCTGTCTCCTGAGCTGTTCAAGGTCACCTGTCCACGCTCTTTTTCTCCTTGCCCTCCTTTGTGCTGGCCTGAAGGACCCCCCTCAAGAAATTCCTGTGCCCTAAGGAAGTCTCTGTCTGTACCCTGGAGACGCTGCTGGCTGCAGGTGGCACTGCATCTGCACAATTTGCAGCTTTTCCAGTTGTCACCAGCAACGGAGCGGTCTTCCTTCTCCTCCCTCTGTGAGCATTTAGAGGTTTATCATGCTGTTCCTCAGTACCCCATGCTTCCACACGTAATTTAGTTTTAAAGCATGCAACGTGACACATTCAGAGACCTGAGACCTTGGATAAGTTATCTTTCTTCCCTCCTTTCTTCCTTCCCTCCTTCCCTCCCTCCCTCCCTTCCTTCCTGTTTTTCTTCTGTCCTTTCTTTCATTTTGAAGAAATTTCTCTTCTTCAACTCTTGTACTCACACAGGCTTGTTTCTCATCCCTGGGAGATCACTCACAGGCTCAGTGGTTCACTCAGAAGCTTCAAAGACAGTCCAAAGTTCTGCCTCTGTCTCTGGGACTCACTAGCAGCTAGAGGGGAATGATCTCTCAACCTCAAGTTCAAGACATTAACTGAAGTCTAAACCGTATCCACCTCAGTCATCCCCTTCTGGGCAAGCCAAAACCCCAGGCTCATACGTTGACCTTTGTGGTTCTGACTTTCCCATTTTCAATTCTTTTTGACAGGCTTCACTAGCCGTAGTCTAAGGTGGCACCTAAGGAAAGAGGAAACCTGCATGATGTTTCACATTTGAAGACATCCCAAGCAACTGTCTACCCACACTGGGCAGCCTAAACATGTGCCCTTAGGAGCCCAGACGGGCTAAGTAAACTCCTTCCCTGGCACTTTACAGTGCCATGTGCCAGGGGAGTGTCCTGAGTCAGTTCTTCATCAGCCACAGAAATTTCTGGATGCCACCCCAGGGAATGCCCCAAGCTTCCCATAGGCAGCAGATGTGCGGGTAAGTACTCAGCCCTGGCTGTAGGATCTCCTCTGGCTGTCACTGCAATGTTCTCTGCTGGCCAAGGTAGAATTCCCAAATCTTAGAGTGCCATTTGCAACTATACCTAGGAAACAGTGCTTATTGAAATTATTTTATGGCCACTGTCATAAAATATGCCTGAATTCTGCCTCAAATAAAATGGATGGGATGTATTGTGCATGGGAGAGGCCATGCAAATAATTTTATATTGAAAAGGTGTAGAAATGCCATGTCCTGTCTGTGGTTGGAGAAGCACAGCTTTGGGCTGGTTCCAGCCTTGACATAGAAATTACCAGGTAACAGTGAAACACTCAGAATGAGATAAATTATTAAGCAGAAGCACCAGGCCCAGCTGCATTCACAAAGACAGAGTGTGAAGTGGCTGATAACAGTGACTTTCCACAAGGTGTCAGTCAAAGCTCACAAAAATGTGTTTGTTCTGAGATTTAACGAGTCTATTTCTTGAAGTGAAGGAGTCTATCCTCTGTGATGATTTAACTGGAAGGTCTTCAGCGAACACATTTGTAATATACAGTACAAGAAGAGCACGTGGGTAAGAGATAGTGGTTACTATCTGTTTTCCTTTAACCGTTTTGAAGTACTATAATTGTTGGCATCTAAAACATGCATGATTTTCATAAAAAGAAGGACAACACAAACATGTGCATTACATAATTATATACCTGCATTTAAGAATATGTGTTACATGTTTTAAAGTTTTGTGACTATTTTTTTTTCTTTAGGATTATCTTTGGTTGATGATCTGATGTCTCTTCTTTGGAATGCTAGTTTTCCTTAGCTGCATTTTTCAGAATGAACATCCATTAGGCAATTATGTGTGTGCACCATTCATGTAACAGGCAACAATTGTTTCAGTCCATCTGTGCTGCTTTGACACAATATCTGAGACAGATGTAATTTATAATGAGTAGAAGCTTATTTCTCATAGTTCTCAAGGCTGAGAGAAATCCAAGACTATAGGTCTGGCATTTGTAGGAGTCTTCTTACTGTGTTATTCCACGTGGAAGACAGAAGGACAGAAAAAGGCAAGAGAGAGCAAGGGGACAGAACTTGTCCTTTGGTAAATAATCAGTTCCTATGTTAATAAATTGGTTCCCTGGATAGTGGTATTAACCTGTTCTTTTCAGACTCGGGGTCTAATCAGCTTCACTGGGGCCTTACCTCTCAATTCTTGTGCATCACAGAAGCAGAAGCAGTTGTAGCACCAGTTTGAGGGGGTGGGATGCCTCCAGAGCCCAGCATCAGCCATGTGCTTTTACCTCCATAACAGTAAAAAGCACATGGCTCCAAACATCCTAAAATTTCTGCTCAGCAGATACCAATACATGTACATTAGTTATTAAAATTCTAATAGTGAGCATGGGCCTATCCTGCTATGACCACCACAGCATTTCTGTTGCGGTTTCAAAGACCCTGACTCAGTGGGGTTGTGGGGCATTCTCAGGCCATCAGGTGTACATGGGTCCCTTGGGTCTAACTCCGTTTATCCTTTGCTTCTAGGAAAAGCCAGTTACCACGGTGATCAAAGTTTACTGAGCTCTTGTTGCTGAGTTTTTGTTACTTTAAGACTTGTGACCAAATTTACCTTTGTTTAAAATAATTAGATCATTGTAGAGGATCACTAGATTTGTAGATAAAACATTTGGAAAGTATCCTTTTTTATTCTGTATTTGTTTTGTGTGTGTGTGTGCATGTATGAAGATGTGTATCTGTAAGTGTATCTTAATTACTGTCTCACAGCTGAGAAAAAATACCTGGCACCCACAAGTTAAGGAGGAAAAGTTTATTTTGGCTCACAGTTTGTAGCAGTTCAGTCCATAGCTGGCTGGTTCCAAGGCAGGGCGGCATGGCCGACAGGCATTGCAGAGGAGAAGCAGTTCATACCTGGCTGGCAGGAGGCAACAAAGAAGCAGCAAGCCTCCCCTTTTATTCTTTCTATCTAGGCTATAAGCCAATTGACCTCCCCAGTATCTACACCCAGAACTAGGTCAAACCAGTGGACCAATTTAGTTATCACTGCCCTTAATCTGTATTCACACACTCTAGATCCAGCCACCCTTGAAAAGTTTCTCTTATGAGTGTGCGGTTTTGTGGGCATATCTACATACAACATCTAGATATAACAGTGTATGAAGTCTTATTTTAATTGTTTTATTTGTCTATTGATTGCATAAGGGCATGATCCTTATACACAGAAAACAGAAAAACACATAAGCTATTTCTCTTCTCTACTGATCTAACCCAGTCTTGAATAAAAATGACTGTGGGTCTATTAGATCAGTGACCAATTTAGTAGAACTTAAGTTCTGGTCTGCTACAAAACCTTCTGGATGATGCTCACTGTGTTGTAAGCTTGTCCCTTTGCTCAGTCTGGTTTATTTATTTTATTTATTTTATTTTTATTTTTTTTTAGACAGGGTCTCGCTTTGTAGTTCAGGCTGGCCCTGAGCTCACTATGTAGCCCAGGCAAGCCTCAAACTTGGCAATTCTTCTGTCTCTGCCTCCTCAGTGTTGGGATTATGGGCATGAGCCACCACTCCCAGCAAGCTCGGTCTGTATTTTAGGGTAAACAATTATTGGGGTCACTGACAATGCAGTTAATTTCAGGCCTCTGCTTGGTCAGGGTTAAACTATTAATTAAATACACCATACATATGCATAACAAGTTAATTCTCCACACAGTCCAACACTTAGTACTGTATTTTTCTAATATTCTAAGTGCAAAGTAGTATCTCATTGTAATTTTAACTTGTACTTCACTAATTGCTAAGGAGACTGGACATAGTTTCCCACAAATTTTATATTTATTGGCCTATCTGTCCCTTTTGTCAATTATTATAGGGGTTGACTGACATTTTCATATTGTTCTGTAATTTTTTTCTTTTGTGCATGCCACTTTTTGTTGTTTTATGTACATATGGTGTTATATATTTATGTGTTCTGACTTTTCATTATTTTTATAGTACTTTTAGTTATTTTTTAGCTATTAAGAATTTTTCTTTTTATTGAAATACAAACTTTTTCTATGATTTGCATTTTTTGGTGTCTCATTTAAGAAGTCCTTTTGTTCCAAGGTTATAAAACTTGCCTCTCACAGTTGACTTGTGTGTTTAAGGTCAGAAGCCAATTCTTTTTTCTCTAATGTGGACACACATTGTCTCATGAACATATACTGAATAGTTCATCTTTACCACTGTTTTATAAATGTCAAGCTTCCTAATCTCTGCTTTGACATCTATAATTTGTCTCTTCATCTTATTTTCCCCTCAATTTAAATTATTTCTACTTTCTGTTACCTCATCATGTAAGCCTGATCTGCTATTACATGGCACTAGTTTTAATTCTGGTGATCATTATACTTCATATTTCAGATGCTAGTGTACATTGGTATCTCAGATACTTAATTTTTTCTGTATTTATTTTTATAAAAAGGACTTATTTATTTATTTTTAGTTTTTTGAGACAGGGTCTCGCATTGTAGTTTCATTTGGCCCTGAACTCACTTTGTGGCTCAGGCTGGCCTCGGACACACAGCAAGCCTCCTTTCTCTGCTTCCTGAATACTGGGATTACAGGCCTGACTCATCACTCCTGGCACTGTGATATGTGGTACCAGGGATTGAACTCACTTGGAACCTTGCACTTGCCAGGCAGACACTGGAACCACTGAACTAAATCTCCAACCCCTAAAATGGCTTTTAATCAATCTTTCAATGCTGGAAATTGACTCCAAGGCCTTAGGCACGCTAAATAAACATCTTTACCACTACACACAGCTCCTCTTTTTTATAACTAAGGTTAGGTGTTTTTACTTAAAAATATGCCAGTGCATTTTGAATCACTTTACTTATCTTTTGGATTTTAATTAGGACATTTTACTGACCTAGAAAATATTTTGTATATTTTATATACAGGCTTTAAAATACAGATAAATTATTCATTGTTCTTGTAGTATCATAAAGACATCAGGAAAACCTTCCCAAGAATGACACCAAAGACAGAAAATGTAAAGAAGAAATATTTTTTAAAATATAGATATCAGCCGGGCGTGGTGGCTCACGCCTGTAATCCCAGCACTCGGGAGGCAGAGACAGGAGGATTGCTGAGTTCAAGGCTTGCCTGGACTACATAGTGAGCTCAGAACTAGCCTGAACTACAAAGCGAGACCCTGTCTCAAAAAAAAAAAAAAGATATCAGTAACTAAGCTGCAGAAACAGGCTAGATGCCCATCTGCAGATAAACAGATAAGAAAATGTGGTCTATGTACACACTGGAATACCATTCATCCATAAAAAAGAATGAAATCATGTGATTTGCAGAAAAATGGATGGAACTGGGAGCCAGTGTGTTATGTGAAATTACCCAGGCTCTCTTAAATATCAAATGACCTCTCATATATGAAAGCTAGAATGTAAAGAATTAATAAATAAGTAAAACAAAGGAGAGAGGACAAGAATGGAGAAGGCAAACATCTTGAGATTGGGAAGAGGACAAATGGGAGGGAGGACAAAGGGAGTTGGGGAAAAGGGTACAGAAACTGATTAACATATGCTAAGTGCATACACTGACTTCCTAAAATAAACCCCATCATCATGTTAAAAAAAGCTGTATCATTCTTCTTAAACACATATACAAGACATACTCCATACACCTGTACAACTATCTTCGAGCAAAGTTATCTCTCCACAGAATTAGTATTGACAATATTTTCCCAGTGGAAAACATCAATAAAATATTCAAATAAAGTTACAGCTATAATGTTTAAATATATGTATATATATAATATATTAGGGATGTAGATATAAAATTTTGGGGAAAAATAAATTTACACTTGTACAGCTGATCAAAATACAAGCTAAGCAAATTAGATTGTTAAATAAATTAGAAAGAAAACTGTGAATACATAGGAACATTTTTAATAATAAAAATATCTAAGACAAATTTAATAGGCAAAGAATATGAGAGATATAGTTGGATCAAATATCACAAGGGGTAAATAAAAAGAGCATGTAAAAGTATTATTAATGATCCAGAAGGGAAAAGGGCAAAACTTATAAACTGGGATGAACAAAAGGTGGAATACAAATACACAATTTTCTGCCTGAAAACTAAGTTAAAAGCCCTAAGTCATCATCTGAAGCCTATTGAATTAGTAAAGATAAAGAACAATACAAATATTAGCAAGGGTGTGAAGAAGTAAGCATGACCTAATATTTTGGGAAAGTATTAATTTGTACACGCTCTCCAGAGATCAATTTGGTGGCATGGATAAAACAGCCTTCTGAGTACATTTATTCTTGATTTAATGAATTTGCTTTTTGAAATCTATCACTCTGGGCCAGGGCTTAGGTGGAGTGTCTTTGGTGAAGTGGTGTGATGTGTCCAGTATGAGAAAGGGAGTTGCATGTTTGTGTTCCATTCACAATTCTGAGCACCTATTTCTTGGTGTCTGAAATGTGGGATTTTTTTAGTATGCAAGGAGATTCCAAACATATGAATTACATAGCTGCACTAAAGTTTACACTGTGTATTTAAAAAACTTGAGTGGGCTGGTAGGAAGGTGTTTCCAGGGTTACTCTGGGTGACAATATAAAGGATCATTTTGAATACTAATTTTCTTGAGCTTCATTTTCCAGAATGAGCATCTATTAGACCATCATGAGATTACATTACTCATGATAAACAAAACACAGATGACAGTCATGTCTTTACCCTAACTCTTCAAAAATTTGAGGCCCTTTATCTAAACAGGACCCACAAGTCTCCACACTTCCTGAAAGTGCTGTCATGTAGCATGATGGCGCGTTAGCATCGCGATGCCTCACCTTCCAGCTTTTGCCCAGAAATGCTTCTTCTTGGGAAAAGCTGAGCCACAGCTGTCTTTGGTGATGTTTCATGTGGTGGAAAATTGCTTTTTATTCTTCACCTTAGGCTTTTTGCAATACAAATACACTTTTAGGGTTATGATTAATGTGTTTTAATGGGCTACCCATTTTGAAAATCAATGAAAAATTTACATTAAAAATAGCAGGCAATTAGATTGATTCTGATGACCTATTTTTAATCAACCCCATTATTTATGGTTCTGAAAACTCTCAGAACATCTTTCTCTGGAGGATTCAAGGGTCAGCTCTTCTCTTATTATGTGTGAATAATTTTAAGTGTCAGGTTAATTGATGATTTGCCAAATCTCTTTTTAAAAAATTATTCATGTTAGAAATGCTCTAGCTTTACCTCTTCCCTTTTTAAAATCTCATCAGCCCATTTCAGTTCTTCCTACCTCCCAAGGTTTCCTGGGGGAGAGTTTGAAATATTTGGAAGACACTGTTCTGTTTTTTTGGCAAAGTTTTGGTGTATTTAGAGCTTACCTCAGAGTTATCTTTTAAGTTCATAATGTTTTATCTCTCTTTAGCTATCATTTCCCTTTTACACTCAACTACTCTCACCATTGTTTCTAATATTCTTACTTGTCACAAGAAAGAAGAGTTATTTATATGTCCCCTTTATCAAAATTATTTTTCAACATTATTATAAAATGCATAAGATTTAGGTTCTTTAGAATTTCTCATCTTTGGTCTTTTATATAGCTCAGTTGCTTTCCAGCTTTTCTCTATAGATGAAATGGATATCTATATTCCCTTATAATTCTTTTTTTTGCTTTTTGAGACAGGGTCTTGCTTTGTAGTTCAGGCTGGCCCTGAGCTCACTATGGTGCCCAGGCAAGCTGCCGCGAACTCAGCAATCCTCCTGCCTCTGCCTCCCAAGTACTGGGATTACAGGTGTGAGCCACCACGTCCAGCATTGTGGTATGCGGTGTTGATTGTTGGTGGGCGTGTCTCCACGCCCAGCATTATATGTGGTTACCGGGGATCGAACTCAGGTCCTTGCGCTTGTGAGGCAGGCGCCGGAACCACTGAGCTAACCCTCCGGCCCCACCCTTATAATTCTTTTTGAATTTTCTTAATTCTGTAACTTTAGAAATACATTTGACCCTGCTATACCCCTGCTAGGAATATACCCAAAAGAATTTAAAAACTCACATTGGAAAGACAGATGTACACCCTTGTTCATAGCAGCTCAGTTCGTGATAGCTCAATCTTGGAAACAACCCAAATGTCCATCAACTGGAGAGTGGATAAAGAAGATGTGGTTTTTTTTACAAAATGGAGTATTACTCTGCC